>CM044554.2:722500-920000 GCA_024416835.2 Perccottus glenii
GGTTTTTCAAACTTTTTGTGTGTGTGGACCACTATTTGTAATCAAAAAATTTTGCGGACCACCTTATAACACACATAATAAAATGTCTACACACAGTCTTACCTGAATTAATCCGCACCTCTAAATAGGCTTACTAGCACTACTAGAACTAGTCATCACATCAGTGTGCAACAGGCTTGTTAAAAGAAAGTTTACTGCACACAACGGCTGCCACATATTTAATTTATTTATTTACTCATGTGCCCGAGGGCATAATCAGGTTAATTTGAACAACAGGCTTATTTCCATAGCAATGGAAAAGAACACTTGGATAGTCAACATTTCAAAACCTTTGGCATTTCTGAAAAAAACATTTCAGAAACACGAGAGCAAAAAAACGGAAAACAAATGGAAATTAAAATAACAGGTCTCTCCACAACCCCCCCACCCCCTCTTTTTATTGTCAACTTGACAATTTAATGCAAATGTTATATCAATATAGGCCTACATATTCTTAAAATTTTTTTTTATGGGAATTTCCTGGTAAAATGAAGGTAAAATATTATTTTGTTTTGCCTTTCCACGGACCACCTGCAGTACCCTCACGGACCACTAGTGGTCCACGGACCACAGTTTGGGAATGACTGGCCTAGTTAGATGTTAAGAGAAAACACCTGCACAGCAGAGAGCTAGATGTAGAGTGATGATGCCGACGTTCTAAGCTCTGCTTTTTTCATATTCAGGGCCATCCTGTTGTATTGTATTTAAGCCCCCTGTCCCATGTCACAGTGGAAAGCAAAAAAAAAAACACTAAAATGTCCCGGTTTTACTGTCCCTGTCCCGAATGTCTCCATGTCTTTTTAACCAATGCTAGAGCCAAAACAGCGCGTTGTGCTTCCAACTTTTCTGTCTGAACATCAATCAGAGTTACTATGGTCGATGGCAATATTAACCATTAACCTTTTCTTGACTGCACCTCACATGTGATTGATAATGACCATGGGTTTACAGGTGGGATGATTTGGATGATTTTCTGAAGAGATTCTGGGCAGATAAGAAGTCCAGTCCACCATTTAAGAAGATGGAGGAGCTTTGTCAGCAGTTTTTGCAAAACAAATTTTACATTGCAATACCATAAGCAGTTTCTATGACATGTTTGCGACACGTCATAGAGGCCTGTAACTTCTAGATGTTAGAGTGCAGTCACATGTATTGAACTAAAGCTGATAAAATCTGCAGTCTCTTAGGTTTAACTGAGATGACATTATGTTGTGAAGAAAAAGTTATCTCTTCTTTGAGTATAATCATTAAGAAGACCCAAGACAGACCTTCAAACATTACCTCAATGGTCAAAATAATCATAGTTAGCCCACCAGTTACCTTTAGTTCTTTCCTAATAAATCAAGAACTCAATAAAACTTCATGTACACTGTTTCTGAGGCCATCTTTACAAATGTAATGAGTCTGCTGTACCTTTGTCCTTACCTTACACAATGACGACACAGTAGACTGTCTCCTGTGGCCCATTCCATTAAATCAGACTGAGTCAGCCCATCTCCAGTCATTCCATAGCTTTATAAATGTATTTCTGTGTTTTGTCTATTCACTGTCGGTCAGCTTTATGACTGTCCCTCTTTTATTCTGCTCATCCCTGTGGATATTACTTATGCTCATTGTTATAACCAGGCAAATCTGAGTGACATTTAGATTAGGAAATACAATGATAAATGCTTTACCCCGATCTCAAATTCAGCCCACCTCAAAGGCTTAGTTTTTGCAGCTGACATTTAATGGTAATGGATGGTAAATTTGTTTCCCTTTAGCCGTTTTTGTTCAATTTCCTTAAACACTAGAACTATCAAAATCAAATACACCCCAGGTTGCCTGGGGGTACTTTTTAGTCTCAGTCGCTAAGAATGCAAACAATTCAAAATGTGTTGTAAATAGACTTCTGAGCTTTGGAAGGTGCTGTTGAAGAGTACTTCCCTGAAATGCACTATAAGATCCAAAAATAATGATAATGCAAGATTTTTTGTCCCATGTCAAAACCCAACTGACATATATATATATATATATATACATAGTAGTCTGTTCCATAGTCATACCACTTAGTACAAACACACTGTACTTACTTTCCCCTCAAATTGCCCCCCCCCCATTTCTCGATTAGCAAATAATTTTTGGAAATTGCTAAGGAGTTGGTTGTTTTTAGCTTTGCTTTATAAATTATCAACAATGTTTTTAATTTGTCTATGTCTTCAAGTTTAAGGAGAGATGATTTTAATAGCAATGTTATTATGATCTGCAAACTGCACATTATGTACAATCCTGATGGCTTTTTTCTGGAGTCTTTATAATCCACTAAGTTAGTAAAACTTCTTGTTTTGACACCAATGAAAGTCAAGCATTGGTACAGTGGACTCTTGACCCTATGTCTCAATTGATTGAATGAATTATTTTATAAGGAACCAAACAACTGGGGGCTCATAAACTTAAGTCTAAGGCTGCCTGAGCACAGTAAGCCAACTACACTTCCATCTCAATGACAGGCACAGATACCAACTATTGGTTATTAAGTTGACAAAGAAATATAATAATGTATAATAATTGGCCTAAATAGTGGCCATTGCTTGAACATTACTGTTCATGACACATTGTTGGAACATTTGAGCAAGTGTCTCTTAGCCAGTCAAATGGTCAGATTGCTTTATATTTAAAATGCTTCCATTTCGATCCCTTAATGGGTCTCACATCAATCCATACCTAATCCGGTTACAGGTTTTTAAACTGTCTGGCATTAAATTGCTGATGTCATGCATACATACATTTAGCATACAGATGAGACGTTGCTCTCCAGAGTACATTAATAGTGAATAAAAGCTGGCACGTGTTCTCTTAGCTGTCTCCTTTACATGGCTGTGTCTTTCTTAAGTGGGATCAAAAGGGAAATGTGTATTCAGAGGCACATTTCTGAGACATCATTTGGCATACATGACAGTTTGGCTTCAGAACAAAATGCCTCCCACGGCCAATTCTCTGAATAAACAAATACAAACAAGAATCCTTTTTACAATATCATTTCCATTAAATTAACAACATTCTGCTGATGCCAAAACATATGTCTTATTTCCATATTTCTGTTTCTGTCATTTGCAGTAGAATGTACACAGCCTGTTGTGTAAATCATTTACATTTTAAACATATCCCTTTTGATATGCAGCTAAAATAAACTGCAGCATAAATTCTAAATATAATATCTCCAATATAAATTCTCCAATATAATTTGCCTTGAGTCTTAGACTGGTTTTGGTGTCTGCATGACCTATATGGTTATAAAGGCACATAGCCTTCATTAATTTCAGCTCCTGTGATACTCACTTCATTTAGGAGCCTGACTGCAATATTAGCCCCCACACGTGGAAGCATTAAACTTTTTCTTTGTCCTTCTAACAACCAGTTATTCACTATTGTCGATTTAGACTCACCAATATATATATATATATATATGTCGCCTTCACCTTCCAAGCCTTTTCCAGCTCTTCTCTGAGCCCTTGGTATTTCTCTAGTTTCTCATGTTCCTTTTTCCTGATGTTGCCATCGCTTGGTATTGCAACGTCAACCACAACGGCCTTCCTCTGCTGTTTGTCCACCACCACAATGTCTGGTTGGTTTGCCATTACCATTCTGTCAGTCTGAATCTGGAAGTCCCACAGGATCTTAGCTCGGTCGTTCTCTATCACCTTTGGAGGTGTTTCCCACTTTGACCTCGGGGTTTCCAGTCCATACTCCGTACAGATGTTCCTGTACACTATGCCAGCCACTTGGTTATGGCGCTCCATGTATGCTTTCCCTGCCAGCATCTTACACCCTGCAGTTAAGTGTTGGATTGTCTCAGGGGCCTGTTTGCACAGCCTACACCTTGGGTCTTGTCTGGTGTGGTAGATTTGGGCCTCTATTGCTCTGGTGTTCAGGACCTGTTCTTGTGCAGCCATGATGAGTGCCTCTGTGCTGTCCTTCAGTCCGGCCCGTTCTAGCCATTGGTAGGATTTCTTGATATCAGTCACTTCAGTTATGTTCCGGTGGTACATTCCATGTAGGGGTTTGTCCTCCCATGATGGTCCCTCCTCCAGCTCCTCTTCCTCTGTTCCCCATTGCCTGAGACATTCACTGAGCACGTCATCTGTTGGGGCCTTATCTTTGATGTACTTGTGGATCTTGGATGTTACATCCTGGATAGTGGCTCTCACACTCACTAGTCCACGGCCACCTTCTTTACGGCTAGCGTACAGTCTCAGGGTGCTGGATTTGGGGTGGAACCCTCCATGCATGTTGAGGAGCTTTCGGTCTTAACGTCTGTGGTCTGTATTATTATACAGACCACCTTATTATTCCCACAGGATATCTGATCACTGGCAGGGCGTAGCTGTTTATTGCCCGTGCCTTGTTCTTGCCATTGAGCTGACTTCTTAGGAATTGCCTTACTCATTGGAGGTATTTGGTTTTCCTTGTTACCTCTTCAAGTTTGCCATTGTGACCATCCTCAATGTCTGCTATTGTTCCTTCTGGGAGTGAGACCCCTTCTGTGTGGACTACCTTCCCTCTCTTTGTCACCATTCGGATACACTTCTCAAGCCCGAATTACATCCCAATGTCAGAGCTGTAGATCCTGGTGGTCAGTGAGTTGATGTACCACTCGCTCTTAGAGATTTTTTTTAGCGATATATTTAATAAAGATTGACTTGGCAGGTGAAAACATTACATGTCAATCCTGAAATGTGTCCATCTCACATGTATACATACAGTATATATAGGCCTCATTCAGTAGAATGAGGTGTATATATATATAGTTGTGCTCATAAGTTTACGTACATATTAACAACAGAAACTTTTACACATACAGAGAGCGGTTGTCTCTCAACCGGAAGGTTGGTGATTCGAGTTAAACGTTTTGAAATCATAATGACAACAGAAACTACCCAAATGACCCTGATAAAAGTTTACATATCCTGGTGATTTTGGCCTGAGAACATGCACAAGTGACACAAACAGGTTTGAATTGCACTCAAAGTAACCATCCTCACCTGTGATCACTTTGCTTGCCAGTGCTGCACATTTCTGTATTCTGAGTCATGGGAAAAGCAAAATAATTGTCAAAGGATCTGCAGGGAAAAGGTAATTGAACTGTATAAAAAAGGGATATAAAAATATATCCAAGGAATTGCAAATGCCAATCAGTGGTGTAAAACTCTAATAAAAAATTGGAATATTTAAAGGTCAGGTAGACCAACAAAAATTTCAGCCACAACTGCCAGGAAAAATGTTCGAGATGAAAAGAAAAACCCACAAATAACTTCAGCTGAAATACAGGACTCTCTAAAAAAAAGTGATGTTGCTGTTTTAAGATGCACAATAAGGAGGCACTTGAAGAAAAATGGGATGCATGGTCAAGAAAGCCATTACTTGTTATGGACTGGCTGAGAACCCATTACTTTGCAAATGCCACAAAGTATCCCTCTTACAATACGCCAAACAGCTCAGGGACAAGCCTCAAAAGTTCTGGAATAAAGTCATTAGGAGTGATGAGACCAAAACTTTAACTTTTTGGCCACAACCATAAATGTTACACTTGGAGAGGAGTCAACAAGGCCTATGATGAAAGATAAAACATTCCTACTGTAAAACATGGAGGTGGAGCTGATGTTGAGCTACGAAGGCACAGGAAACTTTTTTTAGATTAATAGCAAGATAAATGCAGCATGTTATCAGAAAATACTGGAGGAAAACGCATGGGACGTACTTGGACGTTCCAACCTGACAACGATCCAAAGCACAAGGACAAGTCGACCTGTCATTGGCTACAGCAGCAGAAAGTGAAGGTTCTGGATTGTCCATTGTAGTCTCCCGACCTCAATATCCTTAAGACTCTCTGGAGAGATCTCAAATGTGCAGTTTATGCAAGCCATATCAAGAATTTACAGGAACTGGAGGCTTTCTGCCAAGAACATTGGGCACCTTTACAAAAATAAAGAGCCTTATCCACAACTACCACAAAAGATTTCAAACTGTCATTGATGAAGGGCGGCAGTAGCTCAGTGGGTAGAGCAGCTGTCCTTTGACCGGCGGGTGGTCGGTTCGATCCCCGTTCGAAACATCCATAAACATCATAACATCCCGCTCTCCCCCCACATACTGTCGTTGTGTCCTTGGGCAAGACACTTATCATGCATTGCCTCCAGTGAGTGTTCTGTAACACTGGTAAATAACTTAGTGTATGTAAAGCACTTTGAGTGCTACTACTACAGTAGGAGGAAAAGCGCTATATAAAAATTATTATTATTAAGTTAAAGGTGACAATACACAATATTGAGATTTAATATATAATGATATAATAATCTATTTGGGTAGTTTCTGTTGTCATTATGAGTTAAATCAGTTGTTTGACAATAAATGCTTCACACAACCACTAACTATGAGAGAAAGAAAGTTTTTGTGTTACCATTCATATTCTCAAAAAAATATAAAAAAACAATTACAAATTCTATCAGGGTATGTAAACGTATGAACATCACTTTATATAGATACATAATCATTTGGCAAAGTTTATGAATCACTGAATAGTTGACAGGGTTTGAACCTGACTGATTCACAGTTGCTCAGCTTTTCTTACCTTTCTTGGGAACACAATGGGCTTTTCATGTAGAAAAAACAACAAATACTTATTTGCTTCCTGTCACTTTCAGACTTGTACAGTTGAAGAATAAAGGTATAACATAGTGTCATTATGTTAAATCTGGCAATAGAGGAATGCTGACTGAACTGCTAAAGATCAGAAAACCTCAAATACATTTGTTTTGCAGAGACTCAACTCCTGTCAGATCCCATTGGAGTACCCTGGTTCTTGCAATAACAAGCCTGATGCTCTGTTATGCTGAAATTTCCACAGCACATCACACGTTTGATTAGATTAGATTTTATTAAAGAGTTTTGGATTTGTTTAAATTATTAATACTCCCCATACCACTGTTTCTCATTAAAGACGTAATGGAATATCAGAAATTTGTTTAAACGTTTTCTTTTCAGTGATAAAAAAGAAAGTGGCTTGGAGAGTCTATCAAAAAAGAAAGTGTTGATTACAGTTAGAAATAAAAAAGTAGTGCTCACAGTGAAGGCAGAAGGGTCGTCTCTACCGCAGCAATAATTAGGCTGTCTCTAACTAGTCTCATTAGTGCATGGACTGCAAGCTTTTGATTTAAATTGTATAGTGATTCAATTTTGGGAAAAATAAATATGTAGAGTGAGATTTATACTTGCTAAAAGCAAAATTCACCAACTTTATTAATGTGTCTACTGAGCCTGTGCTCTGCTTGTTAATAGTAAATAAACTGAAATAAGCAGAGGAACTCTGCAACAGAGCTTTTTTGAGCTTCTGTTGTCTTTGTCAGTCGGGGCGCTGGAGCCAATCCCAGCAGCTTTGGGCCTGAGGTGGGGTACACCCTAGACAACGGAAGTTAGTCGCAGAGGAAACAATTAGACACAAACTCTGTCAATCCTTCATTAGCCCATTCATTTACTAGAAGTTTTACATTTACATTTTACATTACATCATGTAGCAGACACTTTAATCCAAAGTCACCAGTGTCACAGCTGGACCACCACTGGAGGCAAGGTGGGTTAAGTGTCTTGCCCATGGACACAACGACAGTATGAACTGTGGAGAGAGCGGGAATCGAACTGCCAACTGCCAACATTTAGGTCGACTGCTCTACCACTGAGCGTTCTGGACCTAGACAGAACCCACACTGACAAAGGGGGGGGCATGCAGACTTAGCGCTAACCACCATGCACCTCAGTAACCACCATGAAAAAGGAGAGAAAAGTTGGAAAAAAATTTAAAGAATGTTTAAGTGAATCCATCTCATTTCACCTTCTTCCGCTCCGTTCCGTAGGAACGTAGATTGACCGGTAGATCAAGAGCTTTGCCTTGCGGCTCAACTCCTGTTTACCACAATAGACCAGAACATCAACTTTATCACTGCAGAAGCTACGCCAATCCTTCTTTCAATCTTCCGTTACATCCTTTACTCACTTGTGAACAAGACCCCAAGATACTTGAACTCTTCCTGTTGAGTAAACACAATGAAAACAAAATTAGAATTATGAAAAGATATTCTTTGACAGTCTTTGAATTGTATTTAATGGGTAGCAATATTCTTGAAACTTTGAATTTTTATGACTATGTAAAGCACGTTTATTTTACAAAATGTTAAAACAGATGCAAAAAGGTAAGGGCGGACTCCACATCACCACATCTATTATACACTATTTGTCTGTCATGTACCCATGCTGGTGCACACAATCATGCCTGGGCCTCCTCTACCAACTGTGCCAAACTCACTTCAAGCACTTATGCTATGTGCTCAGGCTCAGTGTGGATTGCTAAGCACCTGCTGTGACCACTTGGAAAACCTTGTCTAACCCTGTCTAGGTCTAGGTAAAAGCACTACTTCGCTCTAACTATATTGTTCATTTTGTTTCTTTTTCAAAGATATTTTGGTCTGGAAAAGGGAACTTCTAAGGTTTCTTCAAATAAGTTTACTCAGACTTTATCTTCCATTTATTGCAGCATCCTGCAGCTCACTGATCTCAGACGCCCACTGGCTGCTCTCTGTTGTTCAAAAAGCATCCATCGTGTCATCATTGTGTGTCTGTTGCTCCACTGCTTCAATCTCCAAACTAAAAAACTATAGTTGAAGCAGCCCTCTCAATTCCTTTTCAGGTGCTGCAATCTTTTTATCTTAGATAATCCCCCCAGCAGACTGGATCATAAAAAAATGTATTAGCGTGAATCCCACCAACCAATGGTGCCCTCAGAGTCCTGTGTTTCAACGCTAAGTGCCCACACAGCAGCAGTCAGACGCATACGATCATGGCTCTGGACAGAAAAGACACAGAACTCAACATGCTCTTCAAAGCACAGAACAACACACAATAGATTCTCAATAGATTTCCCTGAGCATGAAGTTTTTACCCTGTTATACATTTAATACTTTACAGAAGCTTTTCATTTAAAAAGTAACTTTACTGCCGGGAGTGTTTTAGGACTTGCTCGGACGGTTAGGAGAGGTGGAAGAGATAACAAATAGTTGCTCTTTTAAGCTCTTTTTTATAAAAAATTAAAAAGAGATTAAGGCAACCAGAAGGCAGCAGTACATCATCAACCCAAATATAGTACTGCGTTTAAGAACTGGAAGTCCTGTGAAGGCCAGGTGTTAAAGGTGAACTAAATGGAGAAATAAAATTGGACTTTTCTGGTACAGTTTAAGGATGTCTACTCTGCTGCCCTCACACCTCTGAGGGATGCTCGTGAAACCCCTAAAGTGTGACGTGGCCTGGACTGAACTGATCTGAGGTAAACATGAGCTCCCTGAGAGACTATACTCTGTGGTAGACTGAACACTGTCCTTCTGTTCCAGCAGCACAATGATATATGACATAAAGAGACGTACAGAAATGATAGAACATGTTCAGCCCGAGGCCTGAGAGAAGAACTCTTCAGGTCCTGACTTTACTCACCTCATTAATGTTATGTAAGTGTTTGAATAATGCTAGGATCTCAACTCAATTAGTCTGCTTTATTCCTCTGTGTAATGAGAGTGACTATTTTTAGGGTCACAACAACCCAATTAAACAGGTCTACATGCTTCAGTGACTAACAGCAGAGTGCTTTTTAAAGTCTCACATGCTTATAACGTGCAAGTCCTCATTGCGGGGTCATTCATTATTACACAACAGTAACTTGCCTGTGAGAAAAAAGTTACTGAAATAATTCAGTCTTTTTATTTATTATTTATTTATTTATTTTATTTTTATTTATCTTTTTTAACAGCTCTGACTGGGACTGAAACAGTTAGTAAACAAAATCAATTATATTATCTAAAAATCATTGAGATACATTTTTAATTATTGTCTATTAATGAGGCTAAATGAACACTGTATACGTTCATTAAATACTGCATATCATTAAAGTGTAATGAAAGAGCCAACCATGAAAGCAGCCTGTTGTTTTCATCTCCGAGGTTAATACTAGTGCTAGTTAAACCGTAAACCTCCTCTATTAATGTTAGTGAAGATACTAATCCATGATTTGACAGGAAGTTTGGGAAATTGTTGTAGAAGCACAACATATAAAAAAATACATATCAGATTAGTCGGTTGCAGCCCTAGTTCTGTCCTGTTTGGATTTGGAGCATCCTAAATACAGAAGAAGGTGCAAAATCCAAAAATCCTATCAAATTTTATTTATCTAACACATTTCAACAGCCAGGCTCAACCAAAGTGATTTCCATCAGTGCAATAATAAATAGCAATCCGAATATAAAAGAGTTAAGATGATAATAATGGGACAGTAAATAAAAGAAATGAAATAGAGTGCCACAGTGCTCCTGTGTGTTAAAAGCTTTAGCTCAGTTTTATACAAAAACGATGTATAAAGCTGATGACAGTAGCTCAGTGGGTAGAGCGGCCGTCCTTCGACCGGCGGGTGGGCGGTTCCATCCCCGCTCAAAACATCCCAAACCATCACAACACCACATACTGTCATTGTGTCCTTGGGCAAGACTTAACCCACCTTGCCTCCGGTGGTGTTCTGTAACACTGGTGCAGCGCTTTGAGGTGGAAAAGCACTATATAAATAATAATTAAAAAAATGCAGCTCAAGTGGTGAAGTATTCCAAAGCCTTGGAGCAGCTTCAGCAAATGAACGATCCCCACTGTCTAAACATAGACCTTGAGACCTCCAGCTGATGTGGACCCTGCTTTTGCTGACTGTAACCTCAACAGTGATGTGGTTGAACACAGCAGACTGAACAATTAGACCAGTCACAGATGTGCTGCATCTGATTTGAGCGCAGGACGCAGGACTGGTGTGGGACAGGTGCAATGTATGTGCTCTAGTCTATTTGAGAACAGAAAGGTTGTTGTAAGAACGCACTACTGGCTGTCTCAGTCAGCTGGTCTACTCTATTGCATCTTTAGGAAAGAATTGTCTTGTAACTATGTAACATGTTGTGTTTTATTTTGTAATAACAGATCATTTCACTCCTTGTGGTGTGCTGCGTTTTGCCATTGACAGCCAAAGTTCAATGCAGCCAATACAGTTCTTTCAGGTCATGATGTGAGGGCTATGACACCTCAACTCTTAACTACCATGATTGTATATTGTCCAAACAAAAGCCAGCTGTGATTATTTTAAAGCCTGTAACCTCTACTGTAGCAGATGCACCAAAAACTGAATCGAAAGTGACCTAATCAAACTATCTCAGTAGTACTCTGCTTCTCAAAACAGTACAGGCTTATTGTTTTTTTATGCTTGGCCTCAAAACTGTACAGTCACTGTGGTTAACTATCATGTTGATGCAACACAAGGCAACTGCAATGCAACACGAAGAAAGACCCGGTAACAGAATTCTTTGAGCTTGTTTGTGTCACAGCAGGAGTGTGACGTGATGGCGACATGAGTCGTGCTGCTTACTCTGTTACCACCGCTGTCAATCACTGTATGAAGGCAATGCTGGGGAACAACACAAGGTTAAATCATGAGGAAAGTCTCGATTTCTCCCATCAAGTGTTCCTAAAGCTGAAGCAAACGGCAAACAGGAAGTCTGTTTAGTGAATAAGAGGAGTCAGACAAAAGTGCCAGTCCCTTGTATGTGGAACAATATGTCTTGTACATTTTTTATAGTGCTTTTTGGCATATTGTATTTATTGGACAGAGTAGACATTGGAGATCGACAGGAAATAAGGGGTAGAGAGAATAAATGACATGTTGGAAACAGCCTTAAACCAGGAATCCAACCTGAGTCACTGCAGTTATGTGCTCAATGCTTTACTGAAGCCTATACTATATTTTAGAAGTCTTTAGACAAACAAACTGGAAAAGTTCTATTATAATCCTATTTAGTGTTTTCTCATTTTTTGCTCGTCCGAATAAACTAAACTGATAAAGGGTCTGTGACACTGGTGTACGAATGTTTGTGATTGTAGGGAGGGAGGGGGTTTGATGGTGGTCGAAGAGGCGTTTGGGACCGTGTATATGGCTGCCCCCCTCTCTGTCTGCCCCAGGTGTGGATGTGTGTGAATAGGGTGCCTGAAGAGGGTACAAAAAAAGCACTATATAAATACAAGCCATGTACCATTATCCCCACTCTGAAAGATAAGATGTAGATATGGTTTATTTGTCATATACACTGTTATACATGGTACAAAGCACCGTGAAACATATTTTATATACTTGAAGCCAATGTAATGATATCAATTTATTTATACATGGACAGTCTGCAACAATACAATATAAGTCTTGGTTACCTGTGGATGTTTTATAAATAAATTTTATATAAAGTAGATATCACGCAGCAATATGAATAAATTATATATATATATATATATATAGCACAGACCTTTATAGAGAGAGAATGAGATGTGAGCCTGTAATTAGACAGATGTAACTATAGACTTGTAGTGTATAAACTATGTTGCATAAACATATATCAGATTAATTTTAATAATTTTAATAATTAACTTTGATATTAATATTAATTTATTTAAATTAATTTCTGATTAAAAGGGGCACCACTCTGGTTTTGGGCAGGTCCAAAGAAACTGTTTAATCTACTCTCAATAATCTAAAGGAAGAGAATTCTTCTGGTTTTGGAACATTTCTTGATATAAACATTAATGTCTTTTATGGCATTTTATTAAAAATCACACAAATGAATAATAGTGAATAAAATGATGGGAACAGGGAAAGGATTGAAACAACAAGGGATAAACACAGGGATAAACATCTGCTTTCAGAGAGTATCGTGAAACCAGGAATGTTTAGACATGTTAATCTGTACTATGGAAACTTAACAAAGGGACTTTTTAACGGGTAAAAGAAGATGGCTGCTTCAGGCTAGAGTTTGGACAGAGTACAAAGACGCTAGGCCATTGTGTCACGTGAGGACTTACTCTGTGGTCAGCGGGTGCTGGTGACACCAATGTTCCGAGACGAAGCATCCTGAAGGTTCTCCAGTAGGTTCGTCGCTCACTGATGAAGCGTTCAACACACCAGGGGTGCCGTCATGTGTACGTCTCCTCCAGAGGGTTTGCAGTCCGGGGAGAGAACCAAAAGCGTCCTGTTACTGTCCAACTAGCAAGGCCTTTATCTTCTCCGTTGTACCGTGTAAAAGTTTGAGTTTGTGTAAGTTATTGCAATGTCCATGAAAGAGTTCTCGGCTGTTGCTTTGCTGGTTTAAAACTTGCTTCTGCGACCGCTCGTTTGGTGAGAGCAAGCGCATGAGCAGGCACGGTCTTTAAACAAAGAAATTTTACTCGTTTGCACAAGGCTCGAAGCTTTGGGGATGGAGAGGAAGCCAAAAAGCAGGAAGAGAACGAAGGAAGCTTGTGGGGGAATTTTATAAAGTCCGGACTGGGCGTGGCCAACACGGACTTTCAGGAGAAGGGCGTAACTCTGGGAAGTTACTAAAGTTTACAATGTTGAGACTAAGTTTTACAAACATTCCTTTTGTTTCACCATACTTTCCTTGGTTTTCATAAAAAACACAAAAACATTCGTACTTGTAGGATTATACAAAGAAAATGTATTTGTCAGACTTATTATGAAAACAATCATTAGATTTTATTAAAAATAAAATGTAAACTTGTAGAAGTGGGATAAGGAATTATTTGCCTTGTAAAACTCTGCGTCCTGGAAACGAACAGTATATTGTTAGTACATTAACACAATATCTTTTATTCAAATTAACACCCAACTGTCTTTTAGCAAAGTCAAATCCATTTGTCCATTTGGCCAGTAGATGGCGGTCTTTGATCATTCTCGAAGGTTAGGATCAAAGCATTCCAAATGTCAATCAGGATGGGA
This sequence comes from Perccottus glenii, assembly GCA_024416835.2. NCBI lineage: Eukaryota > Metazoa > Chordata > Actinopteri > Gobiiformes > Odontobutidae > Perccottus > Perccottus glenii. The sequence continues at coordinate 736,401 of CM044554.2, forward strand.
ATGAAGTGTTCTCGGGAAAGAGAGAGGTCCTGAATCAACAACCAGAGGTCAGACTTTAAATCCTACCTGTTGCCTTTTACCATCCACTTGTTTATCAGCTGTTCCATACTTTGACACGCCGTCTCCTTTTCCCTCTTTCTTTTTCTATTTTTAAGCCCCCCGACAGCTTTTTTGCTTTAACAATCTTTTGACAACAACTGTGTGCGTACTGTGACAACCGTACGTACCTGCTCGCTCAGCGCCCCCGTCAGCCACGCCAACTCGCAATATTCCAACATCATCCAAAACTCTACTTATGGAATCTTATGAGGGCTCCTACTGTAGCCTGTTAGTCCTCTAAAATGTTATATAATATTGAGGAAATACTGAAATGATTTACAAACGCCGCTGTGCTACATTTTTTATTTGTACCATTGCTTTGGCGCCCCGAAGGTGCTGCGCCCCTCTGCGCCGCATATAGCGCATACCCACTTTTTGCCCCACTGCAACAAGCAGTCAAAAAGTTGTGCCAGCTCATTTTCCTCAAGGCAGTGCCTGATGGGGCAAACCGACTCAGGGCCAACCAATCAGAATTACAACAAACATAGCATTAGCAAGTCAATCTACAAAGAAGTAAACCCTAACCCTAAACCAACAGAGCGCCTGAAAATGACTTCTTTTGTTTATGCTGTAAAAACCTGAGGAAAATTGACAAAACAAAGCAAACAAACGCTCGGCAGTCCTGCATGCCATCTTGACTGTTTTGAAGTCTGGGCGGCCTAAAATCCCCTAACCAAAAAAAAAACAATCCATGGACATAACCTGGGTGGGAGGAGGGGGTCAGGAAGGAGGGAACCAAGACAATTGGACGCTGGCACAGGACACATATTGGGAACGGGCTCAATGAGAAACAGAGGCGTCGGGTCCGGCCCTCGGAACTGGTCGGCCGGAAGGGGCGCTCGGGGAACAACAGATGCATCGGGTCCGGCCCTCGGAACTAGTCGGCCGGACGAGGCGCTCGGGGAGGGAGGTGGTGCCGGGCCAGGCACTGAGGGGGAAACAGGTGTGCCGGGACGGACAGACTCAGACATAGGGCACCCAGGATACTCGGACAGGGAGTTCTCAGACGGGGCAGGACTCAGGATCAGGCAGGACCAGGCAGGGAAAAAAGGACTCAGGATCAGGCAGGGGCAGGACTCAGGACCAGGCAGGGGCAGGACTCAGGACTCAGGACCAGGCAGGGGCAGGATCAGGCAGGGGCAGGACTCAGGACTCAGGACCAGGCAGGGGCAGGACTCAGGACTCAGGACCAGGCAGGGGCAGGACTCAGGACTCGGGACCAGGCAGGGAAAAAGGCTTGGAACCAGGCAGGGGGAAAAAAGACCCGGAACACAGGCAGGGGGAAAAAAGACCCGGAACACAGGCAGGGGGAAAAAAGACCCGGAACCAGGCAGGGGGAAAAAACTCGGAACCAGGCAGGGGAAAAAGGTCGGGATAGGCAAAAAAGAATCTCAGGATGGGGCAGAAAAAGAATCTCAGGACCGGGACAGGGCAGAAAAAATGACAAAAGGACCGGGCGAGGGAAAAAATGACAAAAGGACCGGGCGAGGAAAAAATGACAAAAGGACCGGGCGAGGGAAAAAATGACAAAAGGACCGGGCGAGGGAAGGGCTGACAAAGGAGAGGGAACCGGACGGGGCTGACACAGGAAAGGGAACCGGACGGGGCTGACACAGGAAAGGGAACCGGACGGGGCTGACACAGGAGAGGGAACCGGACGGGGCTGACACAGGAAAGGGAACCGGACGGGGCTGACACAGGAGAGGGAACCGGACGGGGCTGACACAGGAAAGGGAACCGGACGGGGCTGACACAGGAGAGGGAACCGGGAAGTGAAGACCCGGAGCCGGGGAAGGACCAGACGGGTAAGCTCGGGCTGACCAGAACGGAAAAGATGGGGATGGCCAGACAGAGATGCTGGGGATGGCCTCACGGAGATGCTGGGGATGGCCCGACGGAGATGCTGGGGATGGCCCCACGGAGATGCTGGGGATGGCCCCACGGAGATGCTGGGGATGGCCCCACGGAGATCCTGGGGATGGCCACACGGAGATGCTGGGGATGGCCACATGGAGATGCTGGGGATGGCCACACGGAGAAGACCAGGATGATGAGGGTCCGGCGGAGGCACACGAGGGTCCGGCGGAGGCGTAGAGGGAACCAGGCGTAGAGGGAACCAGGCGTAGAGGGAACCAGGCGTAGAATGCAGAGTCTCCTTGAAGTCTAGGTGGCCCAGGCAGGCGCTGAGAAGTCTCTAGGTGGCCCAGGCAGGCGCTGAGAAATCTCTAGGTGGCCCAGGCAGGCGCTGAGAAATCTCTAGGTGGCCCAGGCAGGCGCTGAGAAATCTCTAGGTGGCCCAGGCAGGCGCTGAGAAATCTCTAGGTGGCCCAGGTAGGCACGAAGACTCAGGAGGCACGAAGACTCAGGAGGCACGAAGAAAAAAAAAAAACTAAGGAACTTGGAGTGACTCAAATCTTCGGCAGACTCAGAACCAATAGAATCTCCACAGATACACAGACTACAACAAATAAAACACAGGGAAACACAGAGCAGACTCACGGGTAGGGAAACGACGACCTGGCACTGAGCAGAAGAACACACAGGTTTAAATAGACACAGACAACAAGGGACAGGTGAAACACATCAGGGCGGAGCAGGCAATCACACAGGAGGGAAAGACACAAGGCAGGAAGTCAATCAACAGACACAGACAGGGTAAAGACATTTCACAATTAAACCAAAAACTCTAATACAATCTGAAACAAAATCAGATACACAAACCAAACTGGAAATCAGACAATAATGAAACCCCTAAGATACTTAAAAGAACCATAACATCACAAACAAAACAGACTACTTTAACAAACATGAATCCTGACAATATCTGAAGAACTGACTGGCTTATGAAGCGTTGGTAGACAGAGTTCCTGTTATATAATATAATATATATATTATAGAATATACAGAGAGCTTACGGCAAGCTTTGCCAGGCTAGTTATTGCCTGTCTAGCAGGAAACAAAGCACCCCATAAATGCCATTTTGGAAAACAAAGCCACTCAACTTTGGTTTGACTGATGTCACCTATAGCAAATAATAAAGAAATTAAAATATAAGTTTATTTCACTACTATGAACAAAACTAAATAAATATAACAAACTCAATAGCTTACACAGCTATAAGCTATATAGTCTTTATCATTTGTTTGGTGTAAATTGACACAATTGAATAAATTTGCAGGCACGACGTCCTGAAATAATTGTTGGTGTAAATTTAGTGTAAGGGCTAACAGTGACAGACAGTCACTAGGATCCTTCTTTCGGAGGCAGCTCCTTCAGAGTCACTTAAAGTCTTTTGAAGGTGGCTCCATGTGGCCGAGAGGAATTATCAAAAGCCCTGCCCCACTTTTGATGCTATTTCTTTTCTATAAATAAAATCTTAAACAAATATACTCTTGTTTATTTACATTTTTTTATTTTCCACCCTAATCTCTCGTAGCTTGTAGGACATAGCGGACTTGTAGGACTTAGGAGGACTGATGTTGACATTAGTTACAACTTCATAATGTTGCACTGTTCATATTCAAAGTCTAATACTACCCCAGGTTTCAGATTTCAGTGTCTAAGGCTGCATTTTCCCCATCTCCCCAAGCTGTTCACATGACACCGGTGTAAACTGGCATTGAAGGCTGCAGCCCGGTAATTAGCCGAGTGTAGGCCACTAATTGGTTTCACTGTGACTTTAAGCGCTGTTACTGTAACTGACACTAAATGGTACGGTTATGACGGCAGCTAATTGGAAGTGGTGTGACACTTGAGTGAGGGAATGCAACTGCCTCCGAACAGTCCGAGGCTGTTGCTAAGGAACAGCTCTTACTGTACCATATGTATGTGTGGAAGTAAGTGGAAGCAAGAGGGATTTATGCTAGATATAGTGATTTAAACACACACGTTGTAAACTCCATGCATCAAAATAAAAGCCAGCTTCCCTTAGCTCAAGCTCCGACACATAATGTCAGATGGGATTTAATGACTGCAGTCCGTCAGGCCATGCAGGTCGAGCCGCCCCCTATAGAACTCAGCAGTACAGTTCCCACAGCTTGCATTATGCCAGTGTAGGTTTGTCTCAAGTGGTTTCTGTATAACAGACAGATTCAAAGTCATTTCAGAATATGGGAAATATACTTTGGCAAGTGATTTTGTTGGGTTTAATTAGCGTCTGAGTAATGGGCAACCCAGTTAAAGCCGAATGAGGTTTTTTTTCAAGGGCTAAAGGTGTTTGGAAACCAATTAAATAGAGGATGGACTTTTCGAGGAACGAGAGTTGTTAAAAAGTTTTGAGGACTAATCAACACTCTCTCATCCCGTCCCGTCTTGTCCTCAAACAGGCATCAAAGGTGAAAGTTGCCTCCATTCTAGCTCAAACATAACTGAATGAGACTTCTGGAACAGACGTCACATTGTCCAGCAGTAATACTACACCCACAAACCTTATTTTTAACTACTGCAATTAACTATGACATGGATGAATGACAAACAAGTTTAATACTGCTGATGAAAGTGCGCCATATACTGTATAAGACAATATATTGACCCCAAGTACCATATGGCAGCAACCTCATTCATGATAGACCTAATAACAGAAATGAGGTGAGATTGGGACATACCTACTAGGTTTTGTGCAGGAAATGGTGAATATCTTTTTTTGAGTGAAAACAGTGTAATATCAGAATATAGTAGTATTCTGCTAAACATATCATTGGAAAACAAACATAAGACGTCATCTAGCCTCTATCATCAAGGATTTTAATAGAGAAGATTGTTTAGCACAAATCCTATGCTCACACACAAAAGGGGTCTCAAATGACGATTGTCTGTAGACATATCTGGTCAACATTGAATCAGTGGTTACAGAAAATACAGAGAAAATTTACGAAACAGCATTAAAAGGAAAATAAAACCTTGGTGTGGTGAATTTATTACTATTTCAATATAATAAAAACAGACAGAGTCATTTTTTGATTGTTGAGGGAGAGGGGTACAGTTGGCACAAATAAGTTTGGGGGTTAGGCAGCTTTAAAGAGACTATCATAGATTAATGCCAGAAGACAATACAACACAGACAAAATATACAGTTCCTGTTTGCACAGCAGTATCTGATTCTAGCACTGGTATAATAGACCTAAAAAGACCCTGTCACACAGTACCATTTTGGCACCAACAAAATGTATTAGTTCTAAAGAAATTATAGTCTTAAAGGCCAATACATACAGTTGTACTCATAAGTTACTTATAGCTCATAATACACTAGCAATTGTTTTGGGCCATTTTTAGTGAAAATGAATGATAACACACAAAACATTTTTTTGGTTGGGTAAAGCCCATTTATTGTCAAACAACTCACCTGTGATCTGTTTGCTTGTAATCAGTGTGTGTGTATAAAAGGTCAGTGAGTTTCTGTGCTCCTGACAGACCCTTCCATTTTTCATCCAGTGCTGCTCTGATGCTTCTGTATTCTGAATCACGGGAAAAGCAAAAGATTCATCAAAGGATCTGTGGGAGAAGGTAATGTAACTGTATAAAACAGGAAAGGGACATACAAAGATATCCCAAAAAAATGAGAATGCCAATCAGCAGTGTTCAAAATTAGAAATTCTGTTAAAAACTAAACCACGGCCAGGTAAAAAAAAAAAAAAAACGGCCAAAATTTTCAGCCACAACTGCCTGGAAAATTGTTCAAGATGCAAAGAAAAACCCACATTAACTGAAATACAGGACTCTATGAAAAAATGTGGTGTGGCTGTTTCAAGATGCACAATAAGGAAACACTTGAAGAAAAATGGGCTGCATGGTCGAGAAGAAAGCCATTACTTTGCAAATGCCACAAAGCATCCTGCTCACAATACACCAAACAACACAGAGACCATCCTCAAAACTTCTGGAACAAAGTTATTTGGAGTGATGAGACCAAAATTTAACCTTTTGGCCACAACAATAAACGTTACATTTGGAAAAAAAGTCAAAAAGGCCTATGATGAAAGATAGACCTTTCCTACTGTGAAACATGGAGGAGGAGCTGATGTTTTGGGGCTGTTTGAGCTACAAATGCACAGGAAAAGATGAATGCAGCATGTTTTCAGAAAGATCTGGTAAAGAATCTGCACTCATCAGCCCAGAAGCTGCTCATGGGACGTACTTGGACGTTCCAACATGACAACGATCCAAAGCACAAGTCGACCTGTCATTGGCTACAGCAGCAGAAAGTGAAGGTTCTGGACTGGCCTCAGTCTCCTGACCTCAGTATCATTGAGCCACTCTGGAGAGATCTCAAACGTGCAGTTCATGCAAGACAGCCCAAGAATTTACAGGAACTGGAGGCTTTTACCAAAAAGAATGGACAGCTTTACATCTGAGAAAATAAAGAGCCTCATCCACAACGACCACAAAAGACTTGAAGCTGTCGTTGATGTTAAAGGTGGAAATACACAGTATTAATGTATGTAAACTTTTGATCAGGGTCATTTGGGTAGTTTCTGTTTCTGTCATTATGATTTAAAAAGGGTAAACACAATTGTTTGAAAATAAATGGCTTCACCCAAACACTAAATATGAGGGAAAGAAAAGTTTTGGTTTTTATCATTGATATTCCCTAAAAAATGGCCAAAGAAAAGACAAATTCTGCCAGGATGTATAAACTTATGAGCACTGTACTCTACAAGAACAATACGTGTGTTAGCAAAGTAAACAAAGTAAGTTTTGACCAGGACTTTCCATACTTAACGAGAAACTCAAGCGGAGAACTCACCAATTAAAACCTGACCAATCACACTTGGCCTTGTATTGGCATTGAACCATCTACTACTACTTTGCCTTTCAATGTGTCTTATCTGGACGCATGGGTGCAGCTTGATTTGTTCCCTTCTGGTTTTGCATGCTTTCCCCTGAGTCCACGGTAAATCAGCATTTCTATATATTAACTTGTCCAAACCTCAGAATCTGATTCACAGTGAGCCCCTCACTTCATGCTTTTGTGATGCACCATTATAAATCATCTGTTAAGGCTTCTCTTTTAATACACCAGACCATATCAGTTTGTATTATGTTGTCTGCCAGTGCAGCTTTTACCACAGGATGCATTCTGCTTTTATTACACTCAACTATTGTGAATTTGAAGTGTGGTTGGTTATATTCTTATTGAATAACTTTGAGTTCAACAAGTTGTATATTCTGTCATTCATGGACTTAATTCAACAGTTCTGTACTAACTGTAAAACTGTAAGGTTACCAATGTGCAAAAGTGCTCAACAACAATTACTGTAACTGCTATTAATTGTACGCAATAATGATTACAATGCCTCACATTAATTTTCTAGGGGCAATTTAGAGTCACTAGATCACCGACACATGCATGTCTTTGGAGAGAACCCAAGGTTACACAGGGAGGACATGTAGGCTCATCACAGAAAGCCTGGTAGTAGCCTACTGAATGATTGTGAGAGTGAATGGTTGTCTTTCTCTAAATGTCAGCCCTGCCAATGCCTTATGCCGGTTCAAATAGCTGTTTACACTCTGCTGCTGGAGGAGAACACCAGCGGGCATTTATCGATACTGAACTCATTGTGTGTGACATAAAAACGTTATCCATTCCCAATGTCCCAAAAGTCCAATTAGAGCTGTTCTAATAATAGAGGAACACAGACACGAGTTGCATCATTTGGCAAATCACTGCAAAAGAATGGGCAACTGCACACATGGCATATTGCATGACAAATAATTAACATGATTTGTTTTACAAGCTGAGACAAACATTTACACCATGAGGAATGAGAGCCCTGGAAGTTTCATAAAAATCCAATCAGCTGATATTTTCATGCTAGACTCTGCCAACTGTCTCAAGCCGAGTAGTGTTTCCATTAATCAGCATAATGCAGATATGCCATAAGAGAGCAATAACGCCGTGTCATGCAGCTTCACTTTTTGGAAATGGGCCAAATGTGACACGCTGTGGGATTGAGACAGATGGTCCAAACTCTCCCACCCATTACAAAAAGGGACACATAAACTTGCCGAGGCACTAACTTGGACATTATACCCCAAAGGGCTCCCAACCGCACTTAGAGATCAGAAACTAAAATGGAGACGGAATGCCTAAAGAAAAAAATCAGCAAGAAAAATGTGCTGATGTAAAAATTCAAGAATCAATCAATACTTCATCTCTATGAGCCGTTTTACTTCTAAATGTTCAGAATTATTCAAAATGGCAAACAAAGCTGTTGATGATAAGCAGGAAAATCTAGAAACTACTTAAGAGGCCGCGGCAGAGGCAGCAAAAGACATATGCGTGACATGGGACTTGCATAATAGCTAGGACTTAGTGCATGAACCATTACTCTGATCCCATGAGTACACTGTCTCCTAAACATGTCCTTTCCATTGTAAATAACAAGAGGGAGCAGTGCCAGCGGCGGGCACAGCTCCAAACAGCTGTTTAAAGGCATCTGGCTAATGGCAGCCATACATCAGCACTTACATCTGAGTTATGTATAGTCTGTGTGACTTTCACTGTCAGACCCAGCCTTATAAATTGTCTTTTCAGTCGGTGTTATATAATCTATAATGACTTTCTCTGGAAGTCAAAGCATTATATATAGAGCTAATTTGACTTTGACAGGACATGAACTTACCACAAATACCAGGCTTCCACTGCAGGCAGGAAAACAAAGACTGTTCACACATCCTTTAGTTTACACCTTCACCAGCCCCTCAACTTTAAAATCACAGCAATTCGAGCTAGTTTACAAACATTTACTCTGAGTTGCATACTTTTTAACAGTGGTGGACAGTAACGGAGTAAATGTAATTCCTTACTGTACTTAAGTAGTTTTTTCCAGTATCTGTACTTTACTAAGTATTTCCATTAAGGGATACTTTTTACTTTAACTTCACTACATTTCAACGTCAAATATCTTACTTTTTACTCAAGTACATTTTGCAAAATTAGTCGCTCCTTGTGTTTCTAAATATTTTTGTAGAAGAAGACCTCAAAGACGCGTCTCAGTGGGAGTGTCAGGACCGGCTCAATAGAAGACTCATTCTCTACACGCGAGCTGATAAACATGAAAATGACAAATAAAAATACACCTGTGATGAAGTTTTGGTATTAGTAATGGCTGACTCTAAGACTTTTTACCTTACAGCTAGACAGTATAATTAAAAGTAACTGGGATGATTTATTTTTAATGCAGCTTAACGTTTTTACAGATTTTACCAAACATCAGTAGCACCTGCAGCTTTATAAGAGCACCTGGTTTTTAGAGGAGAAAAATAGGAAAAACAGTTTACCTTTAGCACCTGCAGCTTTTTACCTTTAGCACTGCAGCTTTACCTTAGCAATAATTTTACCTTTAGCACCTGAGCTTTACCTTTAGCACCTGCAGCTACTGCTTTACCTTTAGCACCTGCTTTACCTTTAGCACCTGCAGCTTTACCTTAGCACCTGCAGCTTTACACTTTTAGCACCTGCAGCTTACCTTTAGCACCTGCAGCTTTAAAGCACCTGCAGCTTTTTAGCACCTGCAGCTTATTAGCACCTGAATTTTACCTTTAGCACCTGAGCTTTACCTTTAGCACCTGAGCTTTACCTTTAGCACCTTAGCACCTGCTTTACCTTTAGCACCTGCAGTTTTTAGTTTTTAGCACCTGCAGCTTTACCTTAGCAGCTTATTTTGCTGCTTATTTAGCACCTGCAGCTTTAGCACCTGCAGCTTACCTTTACCTTTAGCACCTGAGCTTACCTTAGCACCTGCAGCTTTACCTTTAGCACCTGCAGCTTTACCTTTAGCACCTGCAGCTTTACTTTTAGCACCTGCAGCTTTACCTTTAGCACCTGCAGCTTTACCTTTAGCACCTGCAGCTTTACCTTTAGCACCTGAGCTTTACCTTTAGCACCTGCAGCTTTACCTTTAGCACCTGCAGCTTTACCTTTAGCACCTGAGCTTTACCTTTAGCACCTGCAGCTTTACCTTTAGCACCTGCAGCTTTACTTTTAGCACCTGCAGCTTTACTTTTAGCACCTGCAGCTTTACCTTTAGCACCTGCAGCTTTACCTTTAGCACCTGCAGCTTTACCTTTAGCACCTGCAGCTTTACCTTTAGCAGCTGCTGCTTTACCTTTAGCACCTGCAGCTTTACCTTTAGCACAGGTGAGCTGTCAGTAGTGACAGGGAGTTTGGAAATAATGCGGCTTCTATTGACAGCTGTTTGGGACAAATACGTGTTGTTCATCCTGACACTTTACCCAGTCGAGGAGGGAGAGGCAGGGGTAAATATAGTCAGCGAGAATGCACTAATCTAAGCAGCGATCGTAATAAAAGTGATGGCTGTGTGCTGTGCTTTATGAGAGGTCCCACACTCTAAAAAGAAAATATAAAGCAACTGCAACCACACACATACAATACATGTGTATATTTCTCATAACTATTTGCATATGTTTTACTAGTTATGGTTTATTAGAAGTTGTAGTTATTCTTTATTTTGGTAATGTTGCTTTTACAAATTACTGTTATAACATTTTTTTTTCAGAATAAGAAAAAAAAAACTATTATAATATATTCATTAGTGTGTATTTACTCTAAATAACATAACCGCCAATATATAATGTCATGGTATGCAAATTAGATGCAAATTAGGTGCTTAAAATGTATTTACTTATATACTTTGGGTCATACCTGACATTTTTCTAGTTTAGAGTAGGACTCTATCTCTGTTATCATTTTTAAACCACAGCCTTTTGAAATTTGGATCTCAAAAATCTGTATTTTTTTAAATAAACCCCGGCACCTAAAGGGGGCAAGAGACTGACAAAAATCTATAAGGGCATTATAGCCATAATAAATGATAGTACTTGGATACTTAAGTACATTTGAAGGCAAATACTTTTGTACTTTTACTCAAGTGAAAGTTAAAAGGGAGTACTTTTACTTTTACTGAAGTAATATTTTACCTAGTGTATCTGTACTTTAACTCAAGTACTTGGTTTGTGTACTTCGTCCACCACTGCTTTTTAACTTCAAAGAAATAATGGTACAATGCAAAAGAATTCTGATTTTATATAATATTAAATTTACATTTACATTTAGTCATTTAGCAGACGCTTTTATCCAGAATGACTTCCAAGTGAGGAAAACAATGGAAGCAATTTTAACAACTCAAGATACAAAAAGCATAAGTGCACAAAAACTAGTCAGTTTAAACCCAGCGCAGTAAACAAAGCTAAGGATAAGAGAATTTTTATTTTATTTTTTTTTTTTTTGAAGAAAGGAATCGGGCTACAGAATCTGTTGATCTTGTATCAGCAGTAGATCATGGAACAGATCCAGAGAAGGTACGTGAGAGTGATTTTTTACCTTTTTGGGACGGTACCACCAGACGTTGTTCATTTGCAGAGCGCAGGGATCTGGTAGGAACGTAGGTCTGTATTAGTGAGTGAAGATATGAGGGTGCAGAACCAGTGGTGGTCTTGTAGGCCAAGAGCATAGCTTTGAACTTGATGCGGGCATCAACCGGGAGCCAGTGTAACCTAATGAATAGAGGAGTTACGTGCGGTCTCTTTGGTTCATTAAAGACCACTCTTTAGGCCGCTGCATTCTGGATCAGCTGCAGAGGTTTGGTTGTGCAGCAGGGAGTCCAGCCAGTAGAGCATTGCAATAATCCAGTTTGGACAAGACAAGAGCCTGGACTAGAATTTGCGTAGAGTGCTCTGATAGGAAAGGTCTAATTTTCCTAATGTTGTAGAGGATGAATCTACAGGACCGGGTGGTGCTGGCGACATGACTTGTGAAGTTTAGCTGATCATCAATTACCACTCCCAGATTTCTGGCAGTGCTGGACGGTGTAATGGTTGATGAGCCTAGTTGAATGGAGAGGTTGTGGTGGGTCTTTGGATTGGCCGGAATCACAAGCAGTTCTGTTTTTGCAAGGTTCAGCTGCAGGTGATGGTCCTTCATCCAAAGTGAGATGTCACTCAGACATGCCGAGACGCGAGCAGAGACCGTCGGATCGCCAGGTTGAAATGACAGGTGGAGTTGAGTGTCATCTGCAGCAGTGATAGGAAAAGCCATGCTTCTGGATGACAGAGCCAAGGGATGTCATGTATATGGAAAAGAGTAGCGGTCCAAGCACTGAGCCCTGTGGCACCCCTGTATTGAGATGTTGGGACTCAGAGACCTTGTTTCTCCAGGATACTCTGAATGACCTATCCGAGAGGTAAGACTTGAACCATTGCAACGCCATTCCAGAGACACCCATCGCCCTGAGAGAGGACAGGAGGATGTGATGATTAACAGTGTCAAAAGCAGCAGACAGATCCAGTAAGATGAGTACAGATGACTTGGATGTTGCCTTTGCCAGTCTCAGAGCTTCGATGACTGAGAGCAGGGCAGTTTCGGTGGAATGTCCGCTCTTGAACCCAGACTGGTTCTGGTCCAGGAGGTTGTTCCGTGTGAGAAAGGATGAGAGCTGAGAAAACACAACTCGCTCCAGAGCTTTGGCAATGAAGGGAAGGAGGGAAACCGGTTTGTAGTTTTCTAGCAGTGTAGGGTTAAGAGTGGGTTTCTTCAGTAGTGGTGTGATGCGGGCCTCTTTGAAAGCTGTGGGGAAGGACCCAGTGGAGAGAGATGAGTTGATGATGTGGGTGAGAGCAGGCACGACAGATGGAGAAATGGCCTGAAAGAGATATGTGGGGATGGGATCCAGCGGGCAGGTAGTAGGGTGGTTAGAACTAATGACCTTGGAAACCTCTGCTTCAGTTAGAGGAGAGAAGGAAGTGAGCAAACACATATCAGGGGTCTGAATGTTTATTACATTATTTCTTCTTGGTATTTACTTGTATGAAGGAGAAGGACCAAGTGGAAGGCACTTCCAAGTGGAAGTGACAGGGAGTAGAGGTAAAGAGGGTACAGAATTTTAAAGAATTTGGGTCTGGTCCAGAGCAATAGGAGAGTGGAAAAGAGATGAAGAAGCGTGTGCAGGCGATAAATAAATAATTTTATTGTTTATTATACAGTTAAAATGTGCATTTCCATAGTGTTAAAGGTTTATAAATAGAAGAAGAATTTATAGTTATTTAATAGGAAAGAAGCCCAAGGATATTTGTTTTTAATATTTTCTTTCCTGGAGGGTACGTATGATGATGCAAGAGTAGTGCGTTGTTAAAGAGGGAAAAGAAAGACACACGAGGAGCGCCAAGGACTGAACAGCATTGGAAATGGCCGCACATTACATGAGCTTAAAAAAACTTAAAAGTGCTTAAAAGCAGACATGCTGGACTTCAGCATGTCTAGAAAACTTCCCCTTGCTGCAGAGGACTGTGGAGGACTTGCGGACGAATCCCGCAGCCTGGGGGTGAGTCTAAATAGTTAGTCTAAAAACTTAATCCCCTCTTTGAACTGGCACCTTATCATGGTGGACAGGCCAGGCAAAGAACGGTTCAAAACCGCTAATGGATGACATTAAATCCAGAACCGGGACTTTGCCCAGTATAGTGCAACTGGGACCCCACCCTGCAGCCAGACCTAAGGTTGGGTCTCACGTGCGAGCGCCTGGTGGCCAGGTCTTCCCCCACACGGCCCGGTTGGGCTCAGCCTAAAGAAGCAAAGAATGGACGAACTCCCGTGGTCCCACCACTTGCAGGTGGAATTTTAAGGGCCCAATGCAAAGTTGGACGGCAGTTCAGACGCACAGCTTAAACTATACTTTTTCACGAGTGAGGGAAGGAGTGAACAAGACCTACAAGAATGGGAGGCCGACAAGTGTATTGGGGCAGCTTCTGCAGTGATGCAGTCTGACATGGAGAAGAAGGAGCTGAGGAATGTCCTGGTCAAAACTAACTTTGTTCTTGCCCCCTCAAGATCAAGAACATTTTTTTCTGTTCTTATGGAGTACTTGTATTGTAAGGTTACACTGGCTCCCGGTTGACGCCCGCATCAAGTTTAAAGCTCTGCTCTTGGCCTACAAGACCACCACTGGCTCCGCCCGCTCATATCTTCACTCACTAATACAGACCTACGTTCCTACCAGATCCCTGCGCTCTGCAAATGAACAACGTCTGGTGGTACCGTCCCAAAAAGGTAAATAATCACTCTCACGTACCTTCTCTGGATCTGTTCCACATTGGTGGAATGATCTACTGCTGCTACAAGATCAGCAGATTCTGTAGCCATCTTTAAAAAACGCCTGAAAACACATCTCTTCTGTCAACACCTGACTGACAAACACTGAGTTCTACTTCCTTTCTATCAATTCCTTTCTTCAAAAATAAAAAAAAAAAAAAATATCTTATCCATAGCTTTGTAAACTGCACTGGGTTTAAACTGACTAGTTTTTGGTACATTTACAATGTAATTGTAAATGTAAATGTATTGACCTTTAGACTGCTGCTCTTATGTGTCATTTTTAGACACATCTTTGTTGTTTTGACATCACTCTGGTGAGGACAAAATTTGCTTGCAAGTAACCATTATGCAATTTCTGTTGCATGTTCGTAAATAAGTTACAATTTTTTCTCATTCAAACAAATCAATTTATTCAAAAAGAACTTCCACAGTACATTTGGACAAATACTATCTGGCAATTTGATAAATAGTCACCAATCTATTCAGTAAATTATTTTCTTTGTTTCTTTATTTACTCTTTATTTACTTTTTACTTTTACTTTACTTTACTTTTTTTGCATTAACAGTTCTAAATACCAAAATGAAAGGAACATTTTGTATCAGTGTGTTGTATCAGTGTATCAGCAAAAGTCAGACTAAAGATAAGAACCCAAGCTATTTGGGAAATTGTATTCTATCCCTTTAATTTTGCTCTCTTTTATAAATATATATTCAAAAAAGGGCATCCACACTCATACTTGACCCAATGCAATTTGGAAAACTAAAATCATAGTTTATCTGTAACTTTCTGTTAAATATTCTGTGTTTTTATCCAAAGAAGGTCTACATGCTTTGAATACAAAAATGAAAAATAAACTCGAACAATAGCTCAGACTTAACCAGGACCACAGCTCTGTCAAAGTCAAAGTCAAAGTCAGCTTTATTGTCAATTCTACTATATATACAGTACATACAGAGATTTGAAATTCTGTGACTCTCTAACCCTAGGTGCCTACAAGTAACAACAACAACAAATTAACAGTAACACAACAGATGAGTACGTGAATTATGAGATAAGGTGCGATGAGAAATAGTGCAAACAATAGTAATAATAATAATAATAATGCAATTACGGATAAGGTCAGTGCAGTGTCACATCACATTAGATAAACAATAACAAATATGTTATTACAAAATACGTGATTACTTACCATCACTAAGAGGTTGCCAAAAAGAGCTTGTTAACACTGCATAAACTGCATGAGATGACTGCAAAAGATAAGGGAGATTAGCAGTATGCATATAATCAACTACTTAGGTTGGTTTTGCCTTGCAGCAGGCACTCTAGTTTCAAAAAGACACAGCCCTATGTGAAATCTGAAAACCTCATGAAGCCCCCAAAATGTGGAATGTTTCAGTGTTACATTTCAGCATTTATGCAACACCTATCACCAGATCAGATAAAGAAGAATGACTTTTAGTTTACATAAACATTTCATTCATTAAGTTAACCATACAAATGAAAAATTGCAGCACATTGTGTTATTATAATTTTTGGTATATGTTGTGTTTTAAGTGTAGGTACAGTATCAATGTTTAATTAAAAGCCACATTTTATAAATATATATTTTTTTAACATATATTAATTGCCACACAATGTGTTGAGCTAGAAATTGTAGTCTAGACTTTTTTTGTAGTCTAAACATCATTTTCAAGCACACATAAAACAATTTTTCCACACCTAAAATTAAAACCAGACATTTAGTGTGTAGCCAACTAATGACAAGAATGCTACAGTGGTAACAGTTAATGGACAGTGGCAAGAAAAAGTATGTGAACCTTTTGGAATTTCATGGTTTTCTGAATAAATTTGTCTTAAAATGTGATCTGATCTTTATTTAAGTCAAGTGTATTGACAAACATAATGTGTCTAAAAATAATTACACAAAATAATTCTGATCTTTCATGTTTTTATTGAACACACTCATTCAACATTAAAAATGGCAGAGGAAAAAGTAAGTAAACCCTTGAAATTAATAACTGGTTGACCCCCCTCCACCCCTTTGGCAGCAGTAACCTCAACCAGGTGCTTCCTGTAGCTGTACATCAGACCTGCACATCGTTGAGGAGAAATCTTATCCCATTGTTCCTGCAGAATGGCTTTAACTCTGTCATATTCTTCGGACGTCTCATGTGAATGACCCTCTTCAAGTCAATTCATAGCATCTCTATTGGGTTGAGGGTAGGGTTGTCCTGTTGCATCACCACCTTCTACACAGTTTCAGCAGATGTTCAGACGTCCTCATATTATCCTGAAGAACTACTATTAAAGACCATTGAAGTAAAAAAACATGCAATGTTTAATTATTATAAAATTATTAGTAATTGCTTGATGGGCCAGATTAAACTGCCTAACGGGCCACACCGTCCAAGAATCTTTTAGATTATGTGGTCAGGCTTTATTTAAAATCAGTCAGAGCCAATGTCCAAAATTGCGAGAAGCTCAAGTAAAATACAGTATGACCTATTTAGAAATGACCTTTCAAAGTGGTCCTAAGCTTGGTCTGAAGTATTAAAACTTTTTGGCCATTAATTCCTGAGTCCTATTTAGCATTAAACTTGTCTTACGTATCCAATTGAAAGCAGCATTTCAGAGAGATAACGGACAATTTCACTCCACATTACAAGTGCACTTCTCTCTATTATGGATTTTGATCTTTATTGCATATGACTACAACAATAACCTTTTAAATTAGTACAACTCCAAAGGCGTGCTCTATTTGAAGGTTAATAATTAAATCTTAATGAACACAGCACGGCAGTGAGCTGCCTTTAAATCCCTCTTGGTTCTTGTAAGGAGACAGATATGTTCTGGAGTTCTAGAGTTTTGTGAAGAACAGGAGGCTGAAATACAATAGAAGCCAACAAGGTCCAGGACAGAGGGCAACAAATGTACTTAGTAGTACTAGTAGAAAGAACATGTCAATAATAATCTTTTATTTCAACTCAGGTAGGGCTGTGCAATACAGACTAAAAATGTATATCTTGATATATATATATAATCTTGAAATCACAGAGTCAGCAGCACCTCGAGGCACAACTGCTTTAGCTTAACTCCTGTCCACATCTCTCTGACCTCAGCTGGTACAGTGTGGAGTTAGTTTAGACCATAAATTGTATATACTGTAAATGGATGTGGCGTGTCCATTGCTCCCCTATTCACCGTTATTGGCCTACCACAGGGCAAAAAAATGTCGATTACACCCGGACTTTTCTTACTACTGTGTAAAACGACATTACTAAAATGGGCGAAGAGGAAAAAAAGATCCAGGGCGGGCTATTCAAACATTCAGCAAACACGCCAACGGCTGCTGCTAAAGCATGAGCACATTTTTTGTCTGATAAACTTTTCCAGTTAATTAAATGTCTGCATCTCATTTGCAAGTCTTGAACATTAAGAATTCAGTTTTTGAGGGACGCACATTTTTACACTAAAATACTAAAGCCTCATTACTTTATTATATCGTAATTATAATAATTAAATAATAATAGAACACCATGTTCAAGCATAAGGGTGTCCACCAGTGCACGTGGCACCAGGACACCTTAGGCCGTAGATCAATGATCGACTTTGTAGTTGTTTCATCTGACCTCCGGCCGTATGTCTTGGACACTCGAGTGAAGAGAGGGGCGGAGCTGTCAACTGATCACCACCTGGTGGTAAGTTGGATCCGATGGCGGGGGAGAAAGCTGGACAGACCCGGCAGACCCAAACGTACTGTGAGAGTCTGTTGGGAATGTTTGGCCAAGCCCCCTTGAAGATCTTCAACTTCCATCTCCGGCAGAGCTTCGACCAGTTCTCAAGGGAGGTTGGAGACATTGAGTCCGAGTGGACCATGTTCTCCACCTTCATTGTCGATGCGGCCACTCGAAGCTGTGGCCGTAAAGTCTCCGGTGCCAGTTGTAGTCTGACTTCAACTGGGGATATTGTTGGACGGTGGAAGGAATACTTTGAGGATCTCCTCAACCCCACCGACATGTCTTCCACTGAGGAAGCAGAGGCCGAGGGCTCAGAGGTGGACTCGTCCATCACCCGGGCTGAAGTCACTGAGGTAGTTGGGAAGCTCCTCGGTGGCAAGGCACCGGTGGTGGATGAGATACGCCCTGAGTACCTCAAGTCTCTGGATGTTGTGGGGCTGTCTTGGCTAACATGCCTCTGCAACATTGCGTGGTGTTTGGGGACAGTACCTCTGGACTGGCAGACCAGGGTGGTGGTCCCTCTTTTTAAGAAAGGGGACGGGAGGGTGTGTTCCAACTACAGAGGAATCACACGCCTCAGCCTCCCCGGGAAAGTCTATGCCACTGGAGAGGAGAATGCGGCCGATAGTTGAACCTCGGATTCAGGAGGAACAATGCGGTTTTTGTCCCGATCGTGGAACACTGGACCAGCTCTATACCCTCTCCAGGGTGCTGGGAGTTTGCCCAACCAGTCCACATGTGCTTAGTGGATCTGGAGAAGGCATTCAACTGTGTCCTTTGTGGCGCCCTGTGGGGGGTGCTCTGGGAGTATGGGGTCTGGGGACCTTTTCTAAGGGCTGTCCTCACCTCCCACACCTTCAGTGTGCACTGGGACGGTTTTCAGCCAAGTGTGAAGCGGCTGGGATGAGGATCAGCACCTCCAAGTCTGAGACCAAGGTTCTCAGGCGGAAAAGGGTGGCTTGTCCCCTTCAGGTTGGTGGAGAGCTCCTGCCTCAAGTGGATGAGTTCAAGTATCTTGGGGTCAGCTTCTGCAGTGATGAAGTCGATGTAAGTCTGTCGTTGTAAAGAAGGAGCTGAGCTGTAAGGCAAAGCTCTCAATTTACCGGTCAATCTACGTTCCTACTCTCACCTATGGTCATGAGCTTTGGGTCATGACCGAAAGAACAAGATCCTGGATACAAGCGGCCGAAATGAGCTTTCTCCGTAGGGTGGTGGGGCGCTCCCTAGAGATAGGGGGAAGAGCTCAAAGTTGATGTAGAGGAGCAGTGGCAAGAGGGGCCAGCTGAGGTGGCTCGGGCATCTGTTTCGGATGCCTCCTGGACACTTCCAGGGAGGTGTTCCGTGCATGTCCCACCGGGAGGAGAACCGGGGAGACCTAGGACACGCTGCAGAGACTATGGCTCAGTGGTAGAGCGGTCGTCATTCAACCGGAAGGTAGGTGGTTCGATTCTCGCTCTCCCCGCAGTTCATACTGTTGTTGTGTCCTTGGGGCAAGACACTTAACCCACCTTGCCTCCAGTGGTGATCCAGCTGTAACACTGGTGAATGGAACCTTAATGTAAGTCGCTTTGAATAAAAACGTCAACTAAAATTGTAACACTGTTAAATGTAAGTCGCTTTGGATAAAAGCGTCTGCTAAATGACTAAATGTAAATGTTATGTCTCACGGCTGGCCTGGGGACGCCTAGGTAGAGCTGCCCCCCGGAAGAGCTGGAGGAAGTGTCTGGGGAGAGGGAAGTCTGGGCGTCTCTGCTTAGACTGCTGCCCCCACGACCCGGCCCCGGATAAGCGGTAGAAGATGGATGGATGGAAATAGTAATATTTAAGCAGGTCATCCACGTGTTACTGTGGGTTCTCTCCGGGTACTCCGACTTCCTCCCACCGTCCAAACACATGTATGTACAGGTTAATTGGCAACTCTAAAGTGTCCCTAGTGAATGAATGTGAGAGTGAATGGTTGTCTGTCACTGTCTGTCTCTAAGTGTCAGCCCTGTGACTAACCGGCCATTGTCCAGGGTGTACCCCGCTTCAGGCCCGCAACCCCTAACGGGACTAAGCGGTAGAAAATAAATGAATGAATAATAACACAAAAATTTTTTTCACTCATTAGTGTTTGGGTGAAGCCATGTATTGTAAAACAACTGTGTTTACTCTTTTTAAATCATAATGACAACAGAAACTACACAAATGACCCTGATCAAAAGTGATGGTGATTTTGGCCTGATAACATGCACAAGTGACACAAACATGTTTGAATGTCTATTAAAGGCACCCATCCTCACCTGTGATGTTTGCTTGTAATCAGTGTGTGTGTATAAAAGGTCAGTGAGTTTCTGGACTCCTGACAGACCCTTGCATCTTTCATCCAGTGCTGCTCTGACGTTTCTGTCTGAGTCATAGGAAGAGCAAAAGGATTGCCAAAGGATCTGTGGGAAAAGGTAACTGAACTGTATAAAACAGGAAAGGGATATAAAAATTTATCCAAGTAATTGAGAATGCCAATCAGCAGTGTTCAAACTCTAATTAAGAAGTGGAAAATGAAAAGGTCAGGTACACTATTGCTACTGTGAAACATGGATGGATGGATCGCTGATGTTTTGGGGATGTGTGAGCTACAAAGGCACAGGAAAAAAGGAATGCAGCCAATTATCAAAAAATACTGGAGGAAAATTTTCACTCATCAGCCCGGAAGCTGCTCATGGGACGTACTTGGACATTCCAAGTTGGTCCAAAGGTACAAGGCCAAGTCGACCTGTCATTAGCTACAGCAGCATAAAGTAAAGGTTCTGGACTGGCCTCAGTCTCCTGACCTCAGTATCATTGAACCACTCTGAGGAGATCTCAAACGTGCAGTTCATGCAAGACAGTCCAAGAATTTACAGGAACTGGAGGCTTTTTGCCAAAAAGAATGGACAGCTTTACATCTGAGAAAATAAAGAGCCTCATCCACAACTACCACAAAAGACTTCAAGCTGTCATTGATGTCAAAGGTGACAATACATGATATTAAGAACTGGGGTATTACCTGGGTCAACTTTTAATCAGGGTCATTTGGGTAGTTTCTGTTGTCATTTTGATTTAAAGAGTAAACACAGTTGTTTGACAACAAACTAACTATATATAAAAGAAAGGTTTTGTGTTATCATTCATATTCTCTGAAAAATGGCCCAAAAAAAATCTTTTATTTATATATAAATTCTTGTATACCTATGAGCACAACTGTATATACTGTAGCATATGAAGCTATGTTCATAAACATATATCAGATTAATTTTAATAATTTTAATTATTAACTTTGACATTAATATTAATTTATTAGAATTAATTTCTGATTAGAAAGGGACACCACTCTAGTTTTTTAACAGGTCCAGAGAAACTGTTTAATCTAGTCTCATTAATCTAAAGGAAGAGAATTCTTCTGGTTTTCGATTGAAACAGCAAGGGATAAACACAGGGATAAACATTTGCTTTCAGAGAGTATCGTGAAACCAGGAATGTTTAGACATGTTATTCTAGATGATGGAACTTAACAAAGGGACTTTTAGGGAAGCAGCTTGGTCTATCAAGTCAGTGCTTCATCAGGCCACGTTAAGGACGCAAGGCTGTGTGTGTGCCACGTGCGTAACTCACTCTGGTCCTGGATCGGTACAGGGAGGCCGACAGGTTCCAAAGTGCCCTCCAGAACTGGCGCATCCTGCCTGGTTCCGAAGAGTAGAGTGGGTGTAAGGCACATGCCACTCCAGATGGCTCGCTGTGCGGTGGTGTAGCGTTGAGGCAGAAACGTTCTGTTGAAGCTAGTTAGCTTTGACCATAGCAGACTTCTGGATAGCAGGAAAAATAAAGTATTTAAAAATAAACTGTGACTCACTGGAAAATAAAATAAAAAGGCTAACATGACTTCAGTCTGTAGCAGGCTTGGAAGAAGCATTTTTAGACGCTGCTTGCAGGAGGAAAAACTTTGTATATCAAGCTAGATTGGCAGGCTTTACACAAAGAAGTTCTACTCGTTTCCACAAGGCCCGAAGCCGGGCAAGGCCCGAAGCCGGGCAAGGCCCCGGGCGGTCCTTTGGACCGCGACAGTGAGAGGCCAGCGAGGCAAGACGCGGGAGGCAAGAGAGAGATTTTTGGCCAGCAGCCAGCTGGGGGCGTGTCCTATGCACTCTTCCGGCGGAAGAGCGTTACTCTGGGACATTTAAATGGAGTTAAACTAATTTTTAAAAAATTCCTAGTTTCGCGAGGTAATGTTTTTTTATAAAACACACAAAACATTCGCACACGCAGGATTGTACAGAAAAATGCAGTGTATTATGAATATGCAGAATATTATGGAAAAATTCATTACATTTCATTAAAACCAAAACAGGAACTGTAAACAAGGGTGTGGAGTTATTTGGTCACAACTCTGCGTCCTGGAAAAGAATGTTATGTTATGTTATCCTATGAGAAGTTATGTTTCGACAGTTCAATAGCCTTCATATCTCCAAAGATTTACGAGTGTTCTGGCGTTAGGTAGACTAGCTCACATCTTCCCATGAGGGAAGATTTCTGTTTTTTATTTCTGATTTTATCTGATAATTATATTTATTTATAATATTGTAGCAATTTGCATAATTATATAAATCAGATTGATATTAATATTAATAAATGGGGCACCACCTCGATTTTCACAGGTCCGAGGAAACTGTTCAGTCTCATAAATCTAAAGGAAAGAATTCTTCTGTTTTTCGAATATACTTAATATAAACAGATAAACACTAATGTCTTTTATGGAATTTTATTAAAAAATTATGCAAATGAATAATGGAGAATAAAATGATGGGAACATGGGAAGTATTAACACAATAAGGGTTGAACACAGTTATGGGAACATCAATAAGGACATGGGATGGTTAAAAGCAATAAAACATTTACTTTCAAAGAATACTATGAAACCAGGAAAGTTTTGTTTATCCTACTCAACTATTTACTTTCACTAAGGGACTTTTAGAGGAGCAGCGGGGTCTACTAAGTCAGGTCTTTAACAGACTACGTTTTTATAATGCCAGTCTCTGTGTGTCACATGCAACACTCACTCTGGTCTTTGGGATCGGTGCAGGGAGGCCCTCGCAACAAGGTCCAAAGTGTCCTCCAGAATTTGGCGCGTCCTGCCTGGCTCTGAACGACAGAGGGGTTGTAACGTTCACGCCACTCCAGACGGGTCGCTGTGCGGCGGTGTAGAGTTGAGACGGAAACGTTCTGTGAAGCTAGGTGACTGGCTAGGCCCTTAGCAGACTTCCGGATAGCAGGAAAAATTAAGTCTTTAAAAAATTGTCGTAGACCACTGGAAAAGGAGTATTAGAAGTCGGCTTTCTCTGTTTTAACTTGCTTTTGTGAGAGCTTGGTCTCGTGAAGCGGACTCTTTAGCAGGCATAAAGTCTTAAAGTAAAGGCAAAAAAAACTTCCGTCTGTTAGCAGACTGAGAAAGTACTTTGAGCAGCCGTTTGAAAGAAGGAAAACTTAGCGTAGCAAGCTAAGCTTGCAGGCTTTAAACAAAGAAAATTTACTCGTTACCAAGAGGCCCAAACTTGGAGGTTGCGGAGACAGGAAGAAGCAGGATCAGAGAGAGGGAAGAGCGTACGGGGGAATTTTATAAAGTCCAGACTGGGCGTGGCCAACGCAGACTTTCTTGAGAAGGGGCGTCGCTTTGGGAAGTTTAACTAAAGTTTAAATTTTTAAACTAAGTTTTTAAAACATTCCTTGCTTCGCAATGGTTTTCTTGGTTTTCCATAACTCATACACAAAACACTCGTAGTGCAGAGTTGTACAGAAAAAATGCTAATTTGTCAGAATATTATGGAAACATTCATTCATTACATTTCATTAAAACAAAACATGACCTGTAGAAGTGGGAAGAGGAGTTATTTGGTCACAACTCCGCGTCCTGAAAAAGAACAGTACAAACACATCAACACAATGTCTCTTTTAATAATTTGCTTTTCATTAAGTAAACGAAATTCCTTTGATGAAAATTCAGAGTCATTCATCCATTTGACCACTAGGGGGCAGCCTTTGATCATTCGAAGCTCAGGGCTTCAACAGAATCAAACGCATTCCGATGTCCTTCAGAATGGTAAAAGAATGTCCTCGGTAAAGCTGAATAAACAGTCTTATCTCACAGAATTTATGGTGGTCTGACAGGACGCCAGGGATTCTGTCCTGGTCCCTTTGGTCTTACCACTGACCATCTGGAGATGGTTAGAACAGATGTTAATCTGTGTGTGGAATTCGAAGACTGATCTGCTACAATATTAAAGGATAAAATTTGCGTGTATGCGTCTGAAATAGGCTGTGTGGTTTGACAAGGAAGGGGAGGAAAAGCTAATCGAGCCACGGGTTCACGGTATGTTCAAGTGCGCTCTGGAAAACTCGGGCTTGCATCTTTTCTATTAAATCTGTTTGGTAAAAGGCTAACAATGCCCCATGTTGTGAAATATTTGTTTATTGACCAAGCAATTAAATAAATGATCATGACAACATGTAATATTTTATTGGTAAGATTTTATTATTTAACATATTTTTCAGCAGTCATTTGGCTGGTTTGATTACAAATCATAGAATTGAAATCTTCTCCCCTGAATAAACCTTGTTGCATTTAGTGTTTCACTTTCAAATTTTTTACATCGAAATTTTTCTGTGGGGCCCTGCTTACTCAGAAAACAAACCTTGCTCATGCTGCATCTAGATGACAACTAGAGCATTGTCGGTAGCTTGCTGTATTTACATGTGTGCAATATCTATTTACTGTGGCATTTATACCTCTTCTCTGATTTTATTTATAAAGATGATTATGATTGATGATGATAAATGACAAAAAAAAGTCAATTTACAAAATGCAAAAGTTACATCACAGTCACAGAATGATAAATAACAGTGCAGCAGCACTTTGACCCACAAGCATTACTATAAGCTCGTGGCTAAATGATGATTGATGTGTTTACGAAGCTCCAAAGTGCTGCATCTTTGGACTGAATAGTAGTCATGGTCCGGACAAAAGAAAAGATCACTTCTGCCCACTGCCCGGCTCTGTACAAGAGTGAGGTAGAAGGTCACTATGACTTAAACACCAGTCCAAGACATAGAACATTTGGCTCTTGTGCGGCTTTAACTTTGATGCAAATTTTGATACTTTAAGTCATATGGCAGAGCAAAACCATTAACATTAACAGTGGAAAGACTCAATTGCCTTTTTCTTTTTTTTTTTTTACTCGTAAAAGTAAATTCTTGTAATTTTGTAAAAGGCGTCTATTTTCATCTATATCCATCCATTCATCTACTTCCGCTTATCCGGGACCGGGTCGCGGGGGCAGTGGTCTAAGCAGATGCACCCATACTTCCCTCTCCTTAGACACTACCTCCAGCTCTTCCGAGGGGACAACAAGGCGTTCCCAGGCCAGACGAGAGACATAGTTCCTCCAGCGTGTTCTAGATCTTCCCTGGGGTTTCTACCCTGTTGGACTCCTGGACACCTCCCCGGTAAGGCGTCCAGGAGGCCTCCGAAATAGATTCCCAAGCCACCTCAGCTCAATAGAATCAATCTATTCTAGATAGATTCTATTGAGGGGGTGGGTTTTAACCTGCTGACACTTTTACTCTGTCTGGCCATTTTTTAAGATAAATGTCCAGTTTGCATAAACATTAATAACTCTACTTACATTGCGGCTCGGCTTTTATTTACCTGTTGCTATGGTGGATCGTAGCATCGAAGCTCGTTTTATTCACCATGCACCATCTTAACATACTCTATTAATCAAACTGACTCTTCTAAAAAAAAAAAAAAAGATTTATTACATCTTCAAAATGCTTGTGTTGTAATACCAACAGTCTAAAGGTGTTCAGTTTCAAAGATGTATAACAGAAAAAAGCAGTACATCATCAGAATGGAAGAGCAAAAACTAGTGAATGTTTGGCATTTTTGCATTTGTTTGTTGACTAACTGATTTAACAACTATTAGTTTAAACCTTATGACTAGGACTTAAAGCACAACAAAACAACTCATTGGAGCCACCAGCAGTTCATCACAATATCTGTGAAAAAAATTAAGTAAAGAAAAGCATGGATTTATTGTTTACTAAATTTATTAAACACTCAGAAAGTGCCACCAGCCACATAAAAACAATCAATGCTGCAGAATCCATTGAGTTCCCTATCAAATGCTACACTCGATGCTGCGTAGCATTACGCTATGGGGAACATTCTTTGTGTGACCATTTGTGAAGCACGTGTGTCAAACACGGCAAGAATTGGCTTATAATACCTCGGTTGGTGACGCAGCACATTAGCGGCAGCTGTGTGATTGAGCGCACCTGCACAGAGGGTATAAGTAACACATGACGTGGAAGCGTCTTCAGGTTTCTTTGTCTTCAGATCGCATTGTGCGAAGTGTGATCAAACCTACTCTCTGATCCGGTAAAAGAAAGGAAAAAAAAGAAAAGAACAGTGAACTAGTCAACCACTTTCTAAAGCAAGCAATAAACGCAGTACATATATATATATATATATATATATATATACAGCGCAGTTTTCATATATATATATTTCATATATATTTCATATATACGACTCCGGTCGTGGGCCGCCTCCCCACTCCGGTCGTGGGGTTCACGTGTTGATCTGGCTGAAGCGCAGGGATCAGAGAGTCCTATGTCCCTCGCGTTCCCACCAGATGAGGCAGACACCGGCTCTGTGCTCGGGCGGGCGCGCTCCGGCGCATCCCGCAAGCATGTCATTGAAGCCTCGTCCCTTGCTTCTGCGGGTGCCGCCGCCTCGGAGCGCTCTCCCGCTCTGACGTGGAGTTTGAGGAGCTGCCTGAGGTGGTTACAAGAGCAGTGGCGCAGCTGAATATTGAGTGGCCACAGGAGCAGGGCCCCACTAAATACTCAAAACTGGATGACAGGTTTCTGTCATGACAGGTGGCCGGGAGGAGGGATCGCAGCTATCTCTTCCCCGGGACATTGTCCTCCCTCAGAAAACCTACATGCCGGGTCACGTCATCACTGGTGGGGAAGGCTTTCCAGGCGGTACGTCAGGCTGGTGCAGCACTGCACACCATGGCGGTTCTGCTGGGTATCAGGCTGACCTGCTCAAAGAATTGAGCACAAAGGGTACTGTGGATGAGGACCTGTTTTCAGAGCTACGTCGTGCCACAGACCTCTCTCTCTGCTTACTAACTAAGCAGACGGCCCGCGCTATTAGTTGCGACGGAAAGGCATCTGTGGCTCAACATCACGGGCATCAAGGAGAAGGACCGCGCCTTCCTCCTGGAAGCGTTCTCAACATATCTAGGGGTTGTCTGGGACTCAACCGAGATGCAGGCACATCTGTCTCCTGCACGTGTCGGGTCCATTCTAAATACCCTGAAAGCTATCAAGCTAGGCCAGGAAGTGACTGTGCACTTCTTTCAAAGAATATTGGGTCTCATGGCATCTGCATCCATGGTAATTCCTTTGGGCCTTCTGCACATGAGACTGTTTCAGCTGTGGCTCAGAGCCAGGGGGTTTCATCCAAGGCCAAGTTGTTGCTTGATGCTAACGACAGATCTATCCCTCACGGGCTGAGGCACGGTCTTAGATGTCCGTCCAGCCCAAGGGATTTGGAGAGGCCATCTTCTCGCATGGCACATCAACTGCCTCGAGATGAAGGCTGTATTTCTGGCCCTGAAATACTCCCTTCAGCACCTAAGGGGCTACCATGTCCTAGACAAAGTAGACAACATGGCGGTGGGCTGTTACATAAATCGTCAGGGCGGACTGCGTTTGTGCCGCTTGAACAAGCTAGCGCAGCAGGTTCTGCTTTGGGCTTAGGACAAGTTCCTGTCCCTCAGGGTGATTTTTATCCCCGGGCACATGAATGTGGGAGCAGATTTATTTAGGCTGTGACAAATGGGGAGTGGAAACTCCACCCCGAGGTAGTGAGCCAAATCTGGGAAAGATTTTACGAAGCAGAGGTGAACCTTTTTGCTTCACAACAGATGCACAATGTCCCCTTTACTTCTCTCTGACTTCTCGAGCTCCCCTGGGTCTGGACGCAATGGCCAATGCGTGGCCCAGACTGTGCCTTTATGCGTTTCCTACGGTGGCTCTGCTCCCGGGAGTCTTGGTGAAGTTCCGTTAACGGGGGTCGCGCCTCTTACTAGTAGCGCCCCATTGGCCGACCAGAGTGTGGTTCTCAGACGTAATATCTTTTCTCGGCGGCTCGCCATGGGCGATTCCGACCAGGAGGGATCTCCTTTCTCAGGCACAGGGGACAGTGTTTCATCCCCAGGCCCAAGCTCTGGAACCTTTACGTCTGGCCCCTGAGGGGGACCAATTAAGTGACAACGGGCTCCCAGCCCCTGTTGTAGAGACTATTTTGAGTGCTAGGTCTCCCTCTACTAGGAGAGCCTATGTCTGCAAATGGCGTGTCTTTGAAGCCTGGTGTGCTACACATCATACAAACACAATTCACTGCCAGATTGTTTCAGTGCTGGAGTTTCTGCAGGACAAACTGTCCTCGGGCACTAATCCTAGCACACTCAGGGTCTTTGTGGGCGCCATTTCGGCTTGCAACGCCGTGATTGACTGGGTCTCGATAGGGAGACACCTTCTAGCCAGTGGTGGACTGTAACGAAGTAAATGTAATTCGTTACTGTACTTAAGTAGTTTTTTCCAGTATCTGTACTTTACTAAGTATTTCCATTAAGGGATACTTTTTACTTCAACTTCACTACATTTCAACGTCAAATATCTTACTTTTTACTCAATTACATTTTGCAAAATTAGTCGTTCCTTGTGTTGCCATTAAAATTTTTGTAGAAGAAGAGCTCAAAGACGCGTCTCAGTGGGAGTGTCAGGACCGGCTCAATAGAAGCCTCATTCTCTACACGCGAGCTGATAAACATGAAAATAACAAATAAAAAATACACCTGTGATGAAGTTTTGGTATTAGTAATGGCTGACTCTGATTCTGAGGGAGAACATCTACCTTTAGAGTCTTTTCAGCCGAGTGAAAGTGAGAATGAGCGAGAGTGAGTGCGTGTGTAACTTGGACAGCTTGGACTGCGCTGCTGCCTTTCTCAGTGTCTCTCATAAAGCACACGCTGTTTTTCCCACATTTTGCCAAACATCAGTGAAAGAAACGGGAGGAAAACTAGTCGCTCTGGGCACGGTAGTGAAGGGAAGCCGTGATCGCGTAGCACCTGCAGCTTTACCTTTAGCACCTGCAGCTTTACCTTTAGCACAGGTGATAGAAGCCGGGACGGGTGTACTGCCGTGGCCGCGGTAGTGACAGGGAGTTTGAGAATAATGCGACTTCTATTGACAGTTGTTTGGGACAAATACGTGTTGGTCATCCTGACACCCAGTCGAGGAGGGAGAGGCAGGGGTCAACATAGTCAGCGAGAATGCGCTAATCAAAGCAGCGATCGTAATAAAAGTGATGGCTGTGTGCTGTGCTTTATGAGAGGTCCCACACTCTAAAAAACTACTAACTATGCCATATGGATGGATAAGAAAAGATAAAGCAACTGCAACCACACACATACAGTACATGTGTATATTCTCATAACTATTTGCATATGTTTTACTAGTTATGGTATATTAGAAGTTGTAGTTATTCTTTATTTAGGTAATGTTGCTTTTACAAATTACTGTTATAAAAATGTTTTTTCAGAAAAAGAAAAAAAACTATTATAATATGTTCATTAGTGTGTATGTACTGTAAATAACATAACCGCCAATATATAATGTCATGTGTAACCATATCTATCCATATGCTACACATGGTATGCAAATTATATGCAAATTAGATGCTTAAAAATATTTACTTATATACTTTGGGTCAGGTCTGACATTTTTCTAGGTTAGAGTAGGACTCTATCTCTTCTCATTTTCAAACCACAGCCTTTTGAAATTTGGATCTTTTCTTTTTTAAATAAACCCTGGCGCCTAAAGGGGGCAAGAGACAGACAAAAATGATAAGGGCATTATAGCCATAATAAATGATAGTACTTGGATACTTAAGTACATTTGAAGGCAAATACTTTTGTACTTTTACTCATGTGAAAGTTAAAAGGGAGTACTTTGGATTTTACTGAAGTAATATTTTACCTAGTGTATCTGTACTTTAACTCAAGTACTTGGTTTGTGTACTTCGTCCACCACTGCTTCTAGCTGCCCGCTTCATTCGAGGGGCCAAGCGGTTGAGACCCCAAACTAGAGCTACAGTTCCTTCCTGGGACATAGCTATAGTGCTGGAGGGCTTAGTAAGCACTCCTTTTGAACCCCTAGAGTCAACGTCTGTCAAGTGTCTGACTCTAAAGATGTTTTTTCTGGCTGCCATTACCACTCTCAAGAGAATTGTAGATTTGCAGGCTCTGTCAGTTTCGCATCCTCACCCTAACTATCTTCCAAAAGTTCCATTCTCAACCCTAAATCCGGTCATTCTTAAAGCCTTTTGTCCTCCTCCATTTACAACACCGGAGCAGGAGAGACTTCACTTACTGTGTCCAGTACTTGCCCTCCAGATCTATGTCCATCGCACTAGCCAGTGGCTTAAGTCTGAACAGCTTTTTATAGGCTAAGGGGGCTGCAAGCTAGGGGCTGCCACCAGACAGACTATATCACATTGGGTGAGAGATGCCATTGCCCTGGCATATGAGGTGCGTGGTAAAACTTCGCCAATAGGTGTAATGGCTCATTCTACTAGAGGGGTTGCAGCTTCAACAGCTCTAGCAAGAGGTGCCCCTCTGCGTCACCAACCGAGGTATTATAAGCCAATTCTTGGCGTGTTTGACACACTTGCTTCACAACCGGTCACACAAAGAATGTTCCCCACAGCGTAATGCTACGCAGCATCTCGTTCCCGCTTTTTTAAGACGTTCTGTGTGTCCTTCTATGCTCCTCAGAAAGGCTTTCGAGTTCACCACACCTGATGATAAAAAGTTCATGTGCAAAAAATGTTCATACTTAAATGTTGTGTATGAAATTTTCTGGTAGAACAAAATAAAACATTAGTCCAGTGTAGAAGTAGTTATTATTTTATGATTAAAACCATGTTAGCACTAAAACCTCAACTTGAATCATCACTTGGACCCAAACATAGACAGATAAAGGACAACGAATAGGATTGACACAAAAGCACCAAAGCTGCAGAAAAATAACATAAGACGCAGTTGTAAACTGGTATAGAAAACAATACATTTGTATGTACAACACAAATTTTACATTTAAATAATGGCAAGTGACCACTCCAGGGGCCTCTACTGTGATGCGTTGCTGTTGGGTTGGAGTTGATGAGGCAGGTGTGTCATCACTGTTAGACTGCAATGACTGTTGGATAGGAAGTTGTTGTCCTGCAGGCTGTCAAGCACTGGACACTGGAGGCGACGGGCACGCTGGAGAGTGCAGAGCCACAGGGACCTGTGGATTTGGCAGCGAACCTACATTTCAACACCTAGTTCAAAAAAATATAACCCTACAACACCAGCAGTGATAATAATGGATTTCAAAACATCCACTGTGGCAACTGATACCCTATATAAAAAATAGAAATCCATCACAAACTACTCATACACACTTTATTCATAGTTCATTCATTCATTAATTCATTCATGGCAATTTACAAAATAAAAAACTGTAAACAAATTAATAAGAGAATAAAATGATAAGCATTACTAGTGGAGGATTTCTAATTTTTACAAGATTTGCAACATTTATTTAAAAAAACAAATACCTCCAGGTTTAATATGTCTTTTCGTAGTTTTGCATTTGTGCCACAACATATGTATACTCTCCCAGTTTGATGCAGATGTAGTTTTGGCCTTCAGAAATGTTTTTTATTTTTTATTATATGTCCTTACAAACTGCTGGATGAAGCTGGAATCAAAAAGTAATAAATTAACTGCCACTATTTTTACAGACATCTACATTTCATCAAAATTATTTTCAGTAAGGTCATTAAGTTCTTTATCCAGGCTAAAGAGCATGTCTAAACATTCATTTAGAAATCACAACTAAGAATCTTGCTTTATTCAGAATGCAGATGTGCTTCAGACAGAGCCCTGGAATTGTTGGTGGTTGTTCGTATTCCTATCAAAAATAATCCAGGGCCGACAAAACAGCCGCTGAAGTTTAGCGCTGGCAGTCAGTGCGGGCAGAGTTCTCAGTATTAAATGTTTGAAAACCCCTCTTCCTTTCCGACCCCTATTCTGCTCAACTTTTGATGTTGGCCTGCCATCAGTTTTTATTTGAAGTTGCTGTTCATTGAGTAACTTTGTATAATGATTCTCTACTAAGTATTATACGTTTTATACTTTTATCATACTAAAAAAATGTTAGCTTAATATCAAAACCTTAGCTAACACATTAAATGTCGCACTCTCGAGGTGCTTTAAGTTACGTGACATCAATAATGTAATCTGCTTTGAGGGAAGGGAAGCCAGGGGAGAAGTGGCTTACCCTTGCTCAATTCTGACCAATCACAGAGGGGCAGTGCCATGACTAAGTCTTACCTGATTTTTTGTCTTCCCTATATAAAGAAAAAATGAAAAAAGAAAAAAGTCAGATGCTGCTCTTCTCTGCTCCTTGAACAAAAAATATGTGTGCAGTGTTTGACACGTGATGAAATGAGAGTAATTACATTGAAATTCAGTGTGTGTATGTAATTCTTGTCTCTTTGAGCTTATAGTGCCATGTTATTGCTGAGAAACCGCGCAGTGTTTTACTACGACCCTGTCACGTGGTGCACCGGCGTCTACTCTCACCCGCAGCGGGCTGGTTTCGTTTGAGTTGTTTGTGGCCGTCTAGAGGCGTGACCAAACGCCAGCTCCGCTCTGCTATATAACCACGTGGTTTAATCGAAGTCACTAGGAGAAGCAACTTAGCAGCAGAAGCCTACCGAACTGTGTGAGTGTATGTAATTCTTGTCTCTTTGAGCTTATAGTGCCGTGTTATTGCTGAGAAACCGCGCCGTGTTTGCAATTATAATTTATTATTTCTACTTTTACTTTCTTCTTGCATATTTCCTCTTCGGCTTTTCAATGTGTTTTCAAATTACTACTGTCATTTCAACACGGACATTATCATCTGTTTCACGCAAAAGGCGATGCAACCATAATAATCTGCATGTTGTATCACTGTCAATAACTGCCCCTTCTACTTTCCCAATAGGCTTGTGGAACTGCCAGTCTGCTGTGAACAAAGCTGATTTCATTACAGCTTTTGTTCAACATTCTGGTCTTTCAGTTGTAGCACTTACAGAAACATGGATCAAACCAGAGGACTCTGTCACTCCCGCCGCCCTCTCCCATAATCACACTTTCTCCCACAGTCCTCGCCTCACTGGAAGGAGCGGAGGGGCCGGACTACTTATTCCTACCGACTGGAAGTTCAAACAGCTATCACCCTTGTGTGACAACAGCTCCTTCGAGTTCCATGCTGTTACCATCACCCACCCTGTTAAAAGTCATTTTGTAGTTATCTATCAGCCCCCAGGTCCGCTTGGACATTTCTTGGAGGAGTTGGATGCGCTTCTTTCATCCTTCCCTGAGGATGGTACTCCTCTGGTGGTATTAGGAGACTTCAACATCCACCTTGAAAAGCCACAGGCTGCTAACTTCATTAACCTAACTGCATCATTTGACCTCAAGCGGGTTTCCACATCAGCAACCCACAAGTCTGGAAACCAACTAGATCTTATCTACATAAGATACTGCTCCACTCAGCACACTCAGGTCACGCCACTGCACACTTCTGATCATTTCTTCATTACTCTCAACTTCGACCTAACTTCTCCAGACACTGCAATTGTTTTACCGCTGGTCACTTTCCGACGCAACCTGCGTACACTTATTCCCTCCCGTTTTTCCTCTGCTGTCTCTTCTGCACTCCCCTCTTCTGAGGAGCTCTCTCTTTTAAACACAAACAACGCCACCGACACTCTGTGCTCCACGTTTACATCCTGCTTGGACAACTTATTGTCAGATCAACTCCATCTCTCTCAGGGATCCGCTCCACTTTCCTTCTCTCTCCTTCATCACTGCCACCTGTCCCAAGCACCTGTAACCTATTACCATCAGTGAGGTATTTAAACCTCTCCTGTCCACCTCTTCCCTGCCAGATCGTTCAGCATACTTTGTGTTAATGTTTCCAGCGTTTGTTCCAGCTCTTGTTTCAGCCCTCTCTCCAGCCTTCGCTCCAAGTCTCAGGTTTGGACTTCACTCTCAGCCCAGCTTCCCAGCTTGGTCCCAGTCAACGGCTCCACTCTCAGGCGCAGCAGCTCACTCCAGCAGCCCAGCTCCCAGCTTGGCCCCAGTCACCGACTCGGCTCCAGGCTTCGGCGCAGCTCCACGGCTCACTCCAACTCTCAGCCCAGCTCTCCAGCTTGGTCTTCAGTCACCGGCTCGGCTCCAGGCTTCGGCGCAGCTCCACGGCTCACTCCAACTCTCAGCCCAGCTCTCCAGCTTGGTCTCCAGTCACCGGTTCGGCACCAGGTCTCGGTTCAGCTTCACGGTTCAACTCCAACTCTCAGCCCATCTCTCCAGCTTCCTATCACTATCTGTACTTTAATAAAGTATAACTTACCTTCACTGTCTTGTGCGCACTTGAGTCCTCATTCCCGCATTACAAAACGATCTGGCCAAGATGGACTCAGCCAAAGCAGAGAAAGTAATAAATCGATTTACCCTCATTGAAGAAACTCTCCAGAATCATGAAGCCAAAATGAACACTATTTCCGCCGGGTTCCAGCGGATTGTGTCTCAACAGGAGGACGCATTCCAGGCCATGTCAAATCAGATCCATCTCCTGACTTCTCAGCTATCGAGTATTCCGAAGACCACAGAGAGTCGGGCCTCCGTTCCACCTTCAGATCCTGTTTCCCCGGTGGTTCAACCGATTCCAGTCCAGGAGCCTCGGGTCGGAATTCCAGAACGTTACTCTGGAGAGGCAGGTGGTTGTAATCCCTTTCAGGTCAACTGTTCAATTATGTTTGCTCTGCAACCCCACACATTTGCCACAGAAAAAGCCAAGGTGGCATTTGTCATTAATCACCTTACGGGGCGCGCACGTCTCTGGGGAACCGCAGAGTGGGAGAGAGGTACTCCAGCCTGCTCTAGTTTCCAATCCTTATCTACTGAACTCCAGAAGGTGTTTGACGCTGAGGATCAGGAGGGCGCGGCGGCCAGGGGCCTTTTTCAACTAAAACAGGGATCTCGTTCAGTGGCGGATTATTCCATTGACTTTCGGACGCTTGCTCGGCAGAGTGGATTTAACGCTCCTGCACAGCACCAGGCTTTCCTTCTCGGGTTGGCTGAGCACATGAAAGATGAGCTTGCCTCTCGGGAGCTTCCAGAAGACTTGGATGATTTAATCCGTATGTCAATCCGGGTTGATCAGAGGGTCCGAGCTCGTCGAGGGGAGCGGGCTACCTGGAGTTCTCTTTACCTTCCTCTTGACCCCCAGCGACCACAGCTCTCTGTATCCACAACAGATTCCAGTTCCAGAACAGATTCCAGTGAACCCATGCAAATTGGCCGCTCTTATCTCACTCCTGAGGAGAAGCTACGGCGTCGAAGGAGGAACCTTTGTATGTATTGTGGGGGTCCGGGCCATGTTGCATTGGTCTGTTCGTTAAAAGAACAGGCTCAGCAGTAGATGGAGGAGTACTGTTGAGTCTTACAGAGGGGGTCTCCTCCATCAATCGCCCGCTTGTCCATGTCCAGCTGCTGCTTCCTGGGGGCCCACAGACTTTAACTACATTCATTGACTCTGGGGCAGACGGCAGTTTTATGGACGAGACCTTGGCACTTCAGTTGGGGTTGTCACGAGTTCCCCTACCCAAACCAGTTCCTGCACAGGCCCTGGATGGACACCTCCTGGGTACCGTGACCCACCGGACCAGTCCCGTGACTCTATTGATCTCTGGGAATCATCAAGAAACGCTCGGATTTTTCCTAATTCAGTCTTCGGAGATTCCATTAATTTTGGGCTACCCCTGGTTGCGACGCCATAATCCTCACATTGATTGGGACACTGGGGCAATACTGGGGTGGAGTCATTCTTGTCACTCTGTTTGTCTTCAGTCAGCGGGATTACCCAACCCACTACCTGGTACACCTGTATCCTCTCTGCCGCCAACGTTCCCAGGAGTACCAGGATTATAAGGAGGTCTTTAATAAGGCCAAAGCCACAGCCTTACCCCGGCATCGGCCATATGACTGTGCTATTGACTTGCTTCCTGGCACCTCACCTCCTAGAGGCCTACTATATTCATTATCCGCTCCTGAAAGAGAGGCCATGGATCTTTACATCAAAGATGCGTTGGCAGCCGGAATAATAAGACCTTCTTCATCACCAGCGGGGGCGGGGTTTTTCTTTGTGGGGAAGAAAGACAAGACTCTCCGACCCTGCATTGATTACCGTGGACTTAATGAGATTACCATAAAGAACAGGTATCCGCTTCCCCTTCTGGCCTCCGCCTTTGAACTCCTGGAGGGGGCAAAGGTGTTTTCCAAATTGGATCTTCGCAACGCATACCACCTGGTTCGTATCCGAGAGGGGGACGAATGGAAGACAGCATTTAACACCTCATCAGGCCATTATGAATATCTGGTGATGCCCTTTGGACTGACTAATGCTCCGCTGTTTCCAGAACCTGGTTAATGATGTGTTGCGGGACATGCTCGACAAGTTCGTATTTGTCTATCTGGATGATATCCTTATCTTTTCCAAGAATCACAAGGAGCATGTTCATCATGTCCAGTCAGTCCTTCAACGCCTGCTGGGGAATTCGCTTTTTGTCAAGGCTGAAAAATGGGAATTTCACGTACCCAGCGTCTCTTTTCTGGGTTACATTGTCGCCCAGGGTAAGATTCAGATGGACCCTTCCAAGGTGTCGGCAGTATTGGATTGGCCATCTCCGTGCAGTCGAAAGCAACTGCAACGCTTCTTGGGGTTTGCCAACTTCTATAGATGTTTCATCCGTGGCTATAGTACCTTGGCGGCTCCTATGACAGCACTTACCTCATCTAAGGTTCCATTCATCTGGTCCAGCGAAGCCGATTCAGCATTCCGGGACCTGAAGCTTCGTTTTTCTTCAGCTCCAGTGCTTATCATCCCAAACTCTGGTAGCCAGTTTGTCGTAGAGGTGGATGCTTCCGATGTGGTAATAGGCGCAGTTCTGTCCCAACGTTCCACTTCAGACCAGAAATTACACCCGTGTGCCTATTTGTCTCGTCGCCTGTCTCCCGCTGAACAGAACTACGACATAGGTAATAGGGAGCTGCTGGCGGTTAAGCTAGCCTTGGAGGAATGGCGGCACTGGCTGGAGGGAGCCGAACAACCTTTTCTTGTGTGGACTGACCACAAGAATTTGGAATATATCCGGTCAGCCAAACGCTTGACATCTCGTCAAGCTCGTTGGTCGTTGTTCTTTACTCGATTTAATTTTGTTTTGTCATTCCGACCAGGGTCCCGTAATCAGAAACCTGATGCCCTTTCTCGGCAATTCCAGAAGGAGGAGTCCTCTTCTGAGGTGACCTCCATCTTACCTCCATCCCAGCTGGTAGCAGCCGTCACCTGGCCCATTGAAGAGCGCGTTAAAACAGCCTTGAACACCATTACTGTCCCCAGTTCCTGTCCAGAGGGAAAACTATTTGTTCCTGCGGGTCTGCGGTCGGAGGTTCTTCAGTGGGTCCATTCGTCTCGACTCGCTTGCCACCCCGGGATACGGCGGACACTCTCTTTTCTCCAACGGCGATTCTGGTGGCTTAAGGAGGAAGAGGATGTTCGGGCGTTTGTCACGGCATGTCCTGTCTGCAGCCAGCAGAAGCCCTCTCATCATGCTCCATCTGGGCTTCTTCGACCACTTCCGGTTCCCAGACGACCCTGGTCTCATATGTCCCTGGATTTCGTTACGGTCTTCCGAATCTAATGGCAACACGGTGATCCTTTCCATCATTGACCGTTTCTCAAAGATGGCTCACCTCATAGCTCTGCCTAAGTTGCCCTCAGCAAAAGAGACGGCAGAACTGGTACTCCGGAATGTCTTCCGGATCCATGGACTACCAATGGACATTGTGTCTGACCGGGGACCCCAGTTTACGTCTACAGTTTGGGAGTTTTGCTCTCTTTAGGGGCTACAGTCAGTTTGTCCTCTGGATTTCACCTGCAGTCCAATGGACAGACGGAACGGTTGAACCAGGAGATGGAGTTGGCCTTGAGGTGTGTGGCTGGACAAACACCATCTTCCTGGGCCTCTCAGCTGTTGTGGGTGGAGTACGCCCACAACTCCTTGACAAGCTCGGCTACTGGAATATCTCCTTTCCAGTGCGTCTACGGGTTCCAGCCACCACTATTCCCTGCCCAGGAGAGGGAGGCTAATGTCCCGTCTGTCCAAGCCCTCATCCGACGTTGCAGAGGGACATGGAACAGGGCTCGTGCGGCTCTCCTGCGAGCTTCCAACCAGTATTCGACAGCGGCCAATCGCCACCGCAAGCAGAGTCCCCAGTACAAGGTAGGGGACCGGGTCTGGCTCTCCACCAGAGACATTCCTCTCCGAGTGGAGTCGAAGAAATTGGCTCCACGATTCATTGGTCCCTTCACTATAGTGAGGATCATCAACCCGGTGGCGGTAAGGTTGAAGCTTCCTCGGTCTATGCGGATTCACCCAACCTTTCATGTTTCCAGGATCAAGCCCCTTCGGGAGAGTCCTCTGGTTATTAATTATTTTAGAGTAGTGGTCTGACCTGGCCTTTAAAAGTGCTTTTGAGTAAGCCTTCTGTTGTTCCCGGTAGGCCAATTTATGCACCGTCAACTCTGAGATTTTAAAAGCACGCTCCAGGACTCAAACGGATCTTTTCATTTGCCTGAGTTCA
Organism: Perccottus glenii; assembly: GCA_024416835.2. Classification (NCBI taxonomy): domain Eukaryota; kingdom Metazoa; phylum Chordata; class Actinopteri; order Gobiiformes; family Odontobutidae; genus Perccottus; species Perccottus glenii. The sequence goes on from CM044554.2 coordinate 775,233, forward strand.
TCTGTAAACCAGGGAGCGGAGCGTGTAAAAGTCACAGTACGGGTTTTTACTGGTGCATGGGTGTCTAGAATGAAGTTGAGGTTTCAATTGTAAAAGTCCATTAGGTCAGTGAGTGATAAATGGGGAGAGGGGGAGAGGTGTTGAAGGTCCAGGCTGAAGGAGGCAGGGTCAATGTTCCTGATGTTCCTGAAGGTGATGTGACGGGGTTTCTTGGTGAGGGGAGATGGCAGAACAAGTTCCATGGTGATGGCCCGGTGATCGGAGACCCCCAGGTCATGCACCTGTAGGTCTATAAAAGGGGCGGAGCCAGTGATGACCAGGTCCAGTATGTGCCCCCTGTTGTGTGTGGGGGTATTTATGTGCTGATGAAGGTCCAGGCAGTCCAGAGCTTGTCTGAACTCAGCGGCATAACGACAGGAGTTTGAGTCCATATGAATGTTGAAGTCGCCCAGTATCAGTAAGTTTGTGGATGTTGAGCAGAGTGATGAGAGGAGGTCGTATATTTCAGAAACGAAAGTTGGTTGTGGTTTTGGAGGGCGGTAAATGAGAACTATTGTTATGGAGAGTGGATGTTTGGATCTAATGACCAAGTTTTCAAAAGAACTAAAATTAGAGACAGACATGGAGGTTATTTCAATGTTGCTGCGGTGAATGACAGCCAGGCCACCACCGCGGCCAGTTGTGTGGGCTTTGTCCAGGTATTTGTAACCAGGGGGGCAGGCCTCGTTGAGGACTGAGTAGACCTCAGGCTGTTGCCAGGTTTCTGTGAGGCACAATGTGATGTCAATCCCCTTATCGAGGATGTGATTATGAATAAAACCAGATTTATTTGTGAGTGACTGTACATTGAGTTGTTCCAGAGTAATGTGGTGTGTGGAGTCCAGTTTATTTATTGGACAGAGGACACTATGATCCACCCCGGGTTTTTTGATTTGCCTGGCGTGTGAGAACCCAGCGTTATTAGCCCTGGTAGTGGAAGTGCTCTGATGACGCGTGAGGTGGTGCGTCAGCTCTGCGACGGGACGTGCTGTCGACCAGATGGATGGGATGGAGTTGCCGTGTTTGAACAAAACAAACCGGCGTCGAGATCCTCTGTGAATGTAGCGAGGCCGGCGCAGAAGTCCAAGTTGTGTGATGGTGGAGAAGCCAGTTGGTATGTTACAGTTGATGAGTTTCCGTAGATGTGATGATGAGTATGTCAGCATGATGGACACTGATGAGCCAGTGCTAGCTGTTAGCCACGTTCCGATAAAAGTGCACCGATAAAAGTCTCCACAGCTGAAGGTAGTATTAAGAAAATAAAAAGTAGACTTACTGCAGTGCGGTAACACCACGGCAGAACAGATTTTGAAACAACCTGATTAATAAGATAAAATTGATAAAATTGGCGGAGAAGCGGCGAGTAAACGACGCCGGCGTCCTCTCCAGCCTAGCTCAGCACATCCCAGAATAAGGCCTAGAAATGGTCCATGGGCCTAAGCCAAGTTTCACAAAGACAAAGTAAATCCAAGCTATGAGAAGTAATAAGATCATTAATATAGAGTGCTTTGGAGGATAGAGACCACACATTCAGGAGACCAATCTTCAGTCTTGACGTAGAGCCTGCATTTGAGGGCTGGTCCAGTGGAGCGATAGTGACAGGAACAAGCTGTCGAGCTCTAACAGTTCTGCCGGGTTTAAAAGAATGCCTCTGAGTTATAATAACATGAGGACATGATGCTTTTGGGTCACTGACTCTGTGAGTTTTCAGATGTGTTTGAGGACTAAATAAATTCACCCTATCTAATAGATTTAGGCAGTAGACATTGGGATGACACGGCCTAACCAGACAACTAAAAGCCGCTACATTATCCAGTTCCACACCCGCACTATCATGACTAGCAGGTTCTCTAATTCCTGTGACCTGCTGAGATTCCTTGTGTCAAATGCATTTAACCCTTTAGGCGCCAGGGTTTATTTTGACAAATACTGTTTTTTGAGATCCAAATTTCAAAAGACTGTGGTTTTAAAATTATAAGAGATAGAGTCTTACTCTAAATTAGAAAAATGTCAGGTATGACCCAAATATTATGAGTGAAGTAAATTTATGCATCTAATTTGCATCTAATTTGCATATTATGACGTTATATTTTGGTGGTTATGTTATTTACAGTACATACAGGATGATGAACATATTATAATTTTTTTGTCTTTTTTCTGAAAATAATAAATGATTAATAACAGTAACTTGGAAAGCAACATTAGTAAACACAACTTTGAATTTCCAATAACTAGTAAAATGTATAGAAATAGATATGAGAACTATATACAAGTAATGTAGGTGTTTCATCTGTCCAAATGGCATAGGGTGTAGTTTTTCAGTGTGTGGTACCTCTCATTGCATGGCACAGCACACAGACCTATCCCACACTGACTGCACCTGTACTTAGTCTGGTGCCGGCCTGTCGGGCGGGAGCGATCTGAACAAACTACACAATCTGGACGATCGTCAGCGTTGCAAAGCCAATGCCGTTCAGTCAGCCTCTGTGGCATTTCTGCCCCCTCTGCAGAAGGCCTTCCCCCTTTTCTGCTTTCTCTCTTAGAGTAGCCATCAAGTAAAGCAGTGACAATGTCCTGGATGAAGGCCTTTAGTGGCTTGTGCGGGCTTGGGGTACACTTGGTGTAAATAATGTGAGAATTGACCACACTGATGCTTAGAATGGCATTGAAAATGCGGTTGTACCATTTCCTTGAACGATGTGGAAAGATGTAGGTTTTCATTCTCTGGTCAGCTCTGTCTACTCCCCCCATAAAGCTGTTGTACCTGTCAACACACACAGGTCTATTTATTGTGCGAAAACCAGTTTCCGTTTTCTTTGTCTTGATTCTTTTCTGAACACATGAGTTTCCATGAACAGTTGATAACATTGTGAGACGTTTAGTGTCATGCCATGCACAAGCCAAGAGTTTGCCATTTCTTTCAAATACTGGGTCATCTCCTTTTTTCAAGGATAACTCATTTGGTCTCAGGCATCTTGGCATCCCCTGCCTTCTGCTGCTCACTGTCCCACACAAACCAGTGTCACTAACAGCCGATTAATTTGCGATGGCTGGCGAGGTGTAGTAACTGTCCATGTAAACCTCATGTCCTTTCCCTATGTATTGAGCCATCAGCTGACAAACAATATGGTGGGTGGCACCTAAATGATCATCATTATTTGCATTCTTTCCAGTGTACATGGACCATTGCAAAACATAACCGGACTCACTTTCACTCAAAATATTTATCTGTTTTTTTGGGATTGTATTGTTTCAAAGTTGACCTCCCCTTGAATGCTATGGTCATCTCATCTAGGGAGAGCTCTTTGAGTGGACTGTATACTTCTGCAAAGCGCGGAATTATCAGGTCAATTATTGGACGCACTTTGAAAAGTCTATCATGACCTGGCTGACCTCTGCTTACATACACACTATTATTTGCAAAATGCAAGAAAGACAAAATTATTTCAAATCTGTTCCTAGACATTATCTTGCCAAATCCAGGAGTAAATGTAGGCCAAAATTCTGCCCAATAATCCTCAATTTCAGGCTTTTCTACCAGTCCCATACACAGGTGCAATGACAGGAAGGCTCATCACATCCTCCTGTCTTCTCTCAGGGCGATGGGTGTCTCTGGAATGGCGTTGCAATGGTTCAAGTCTTACCTCTCGGATAGGTTATTCAGAGTTTCCTGGAGAAACGAGGTCTCTGAGTCCCAACATCTCAATACAGGGATGCCACAGGGCTCAGTGCCTAGACCGCTACTCTTTTCCATATACATGACATCCCTTGGCTCTGTCATCCAGAAGCATGGGTTTTCCTATCACTGCTGCAGATGACACTCAACTCCACCTGTCATTTCAACCTGACGATCCGACGGTCTCTGCTCGCGTCTCGGCATGTCTGAGTGACATCTCACTTTGGATGAAGGACCATCACCTGCAGCTGAACCTTGCAAAAACAGAACTGCTTGTGATTCCGGCCAATCCAAAGACCCACCACAACCTCTCCATTCAACTAGGCTCATCAACCATTACACCGTCCAGCACTGCCAGAAATCTGGGAGTGGTAACTGATGATCAGCTAAACTTCACAAGTCATTTTTACAGTTTATCAATGCCTTAAAATGGAGAGAAAAACCAGAGAGCCAGAAAGAAGAAAACGGAAGACAACCATCAAAATGGATCGAAGAATAACCAGAATGACAAAGGCTCAGTCAATGACGATCAAAGACAGTCTGGAGTTACCTTTAAGTACTGTGACAGTTAGAAGACGTCTGTTTGAAGCGAATCTATTTTTCAAGAATCCCCCACAAAGTCCCTCTGTTTAAAAAAGGCTTGTGCAGAAGAGATTACAATTTGCCAAAGAACACATCTACTGGCCTAAAGAGAAATGGAGGAACATTTTGTGACTGATGAGAGTAAAACTGTTCCTTTTGGGTCCAAAGGCCACAGACAGTTTATGAGACGACCCCCAAACTCTGAATTCAATTCACAGTGAAGACAGTGAAGCAAGCATCATGGAACACCTGGCTGTGAATTGATACATACAGAATATGTTGAAAATTAGGAAATATCAGTGCTTTCCTAATTTTCATCTCAGCTGCTGCAAGTTTGAGGTACTTGCAGCAGCTGAGGCAACCTTCATTGAAGAAAGACGGACTGCTGTTGGTAATGTCACCATTTGCCTCAGCCAGTCTTTGAAGGGGTTACCCAGTAATAATGTGGTGGACAGCAATTTCTGGGACATGAACAAAATGTTAATAATACTATAAAAATGTAATATCAAATATCAAAGGTACTAGTTTTATTAAAGAAAATATGAACAATAAGGAAATATATATATAGAGAGAAGATGTTTAATAAAGATAAAACATCTTCACCTTGGAAACTTAGTCCAGATGGTTTTGTTTTAACCTTTTCTTCAAGATGCCCTGGACGACTGAGAACTTCCACAGACAATCAAATAAAATGATCCAAATAATATAATTCTTTTCTTTTGAGTTAGTCAAACATAACTTTTGTTCCTTTGATTCTAAGCCCTACAACTCACATTTTAAAATATACATCTTCACATGTCTGACATAAAACTGTAATAAAATGAGTTGTGATGACACACGAGGACAACAGACGTTTTTCTACCACGTGTGCCTGTGCATCATCCAGTGTAAGTCTCCTGGGATGAGTGCTCCAGCTCAGTGCCAGACACGACACAGGAAATATCTGAATGACTAATGCATTTCCATGTGGTAATCCTTTTTCTCACTGGCAGCGCTTAAAGAGCGGAACATTCTCTGGAGACAGCTTCTCTCCACTAGATAATCTCACGTATCTGATGTGATTCTTGCAAAAAAGACTACAACTGGGGCCGAAGGGCATCAATGTAAATCCTCAAACAAACTCCAACAAAAACTGTTTCCTCCTCACTACCAGTCAATATCTTCTATTTCTAAATCTATTTACAAAGGTACACCTAACTGTTCTTTTCTTCATACTTTGGTGCCTGAGTCTAAGGCGTAATAGATTCACCTGGCACCGGGAACCCAGACGTAATCCCTGGTTTAGTATTCTGAGGAGGCTGCAGAGAACGCGGCACAGAAAGCCATTAGGGCTAAACAGTGAGGAGAATACACTCCACTCTGCAGCTCAACAGGAGATGGGTGTCAGATTGAAGTGTCCCAGGAGAGGAATATCATATCTGGGGATTAATATGCTTCAACTCAGCTCTGTATAACTGTCAATTAAAGCTAATGTAAGGCCCCAGTCTTTATATACAACCTGTTAGAATTTAAATGCATTTGGTATTTGAGAAAGCAAGGCAGATAGTATTATGCATATATCATTGTAAAAATTTAACCACTTTCAAGTGTCTGTGAAGGTTCTCAGTCATCCAGGTCATCTTGAAGAAAAGGCTCAAGCAAAGGCATCTGGACTTTTTCAAGGTTATACTTTTTCACACTTTCAAAGAGTCCAAAGTCTATGATGCAAAGTGCATTGATTTGATGATGATTTAAAGTTCCTAAATTCACAAAGTTACAGAGAAAATAAATGACAATGATATTTAAATTGTCTCATTGTTGAACATTGAGAGAGTACCCTTTATAGAGTTCCTTTAATTAATGCAATTTGATCAAGGTCTAGGATAATGACATAGAATTGGATACAGAAAATAAACTTAAAAGCATTCAAGACAATGAGAACCCCATGGAACACTTGCCAAGATACTCCTAGGCCTCTGGTTTAGACTGGTAGCTTTCACATTAACATTCAATTTGACATTCCAAATGTTCAAACCTGCATTGTGCTTTGTCTTATATTAAGAAATATGCTTCATTATGAAGGATTTTAATGTAATCACATGCTGCACAGAAGTGGGCGCACCCATTGGAATAAGACACACTCCTCTTGGCTGTTGGTCAACATCAGTGGAGATGGACATTTTTTTTACTGGGAACATGTCTATTCCAGCACTGGATACATTGTAAATAGAGAAAAAGATAGAAAACTAAAATGTGCATTAATATTGGCAGTGCTTTTACAAGTGTTTATTGAGGCAGATATATGTACAGGAATGCAACAGTCTGACACTAAACTCAGCCAGAAGTGTCAGATCTTAACTTTGATTTAATGTCATGTGTCTCCAAGTAGTTCAGTATTAGTTAACTCTCCTTGTTCCAGTGCTTTCTTGTGTACTCATAGACCCAAGGTTACTACCAAGTGCAACATTTTAATGAATCCAATGGAAAACATACTACTAATAATAATAATAATGGATTGAATTTATTGCGCTTACAGGCCGTCCATTATTCATTCACTCCACAGTCACACACTGTTGGTGGTAAGCTACAACTGTAGCCACAGCTGCCCTGGGGCAGACTGACAGAGACATGGCAGCCATTTTGCGCCTACGGCCTCTCCGACCATCACCACATACATTCACTAAACATTCTTACACATTCATACGAGGCAAGGTGGGTTAAGTGTCTGTTAGAACTTTAAAGTAAGTAAAAGTTGTCAAATTGTATATGACCAAAAAAGGCCAACAAGCCTTTGCTAAGAAAGGGTCATTAATATTGTATGTGTGTAATTAACTGTCATGTAGCTGCACTCAGCCAGACATGTCAAGCCCAAGTGTTTATCTTAACTCACAGTTCCTGTGTTTAGGCTAGGTGCAGAGAGATAACACTTAAATGTACTGGTTTTTGTAACTAACTGCCAAACTCCGCCCTGCGTGGTTGGGGGGAGACTGTGTTTATGTTTCAATAAAACCAGGGAGAATTCAGGTGGGAGTTGGAGATTCTGTAGACTGAGCACTACAGAGGTGGAACGAGCAGTCAATGCCCCACATGCTGATTCTCCCCATCGATGTAAAAACTTAAGTTGAGTTTAATTCACAAATGGGTTGAAGGTTGATCTCCAGAGAAATGTGATAGTCTCTACACTGTTTTGTGTATTGATTCCTTGACAGTGTCTTGCCCAAGGACACAACAACAGTATGAATTGTGGGGAGAGTGGGAATCGAACCGCCTGCCTTCCAGTTGAAAGACGACTGCTCTACCACTGAGCCACTACCGCCCCACCCATACTAACAACATACATAACAATATATAACTCAGCTCTGAGAAAAACCCTGGTGATGTTTGTCAGTGATGTGTGCATTAACTTTTGTGTTAACCTTTGCTTCTCATTAAATGTGTAAATATGTCAAATTGGAGTCAATCCACTGTGGGCTAATGAGGAGAGGGTGCCCCCTCGGGTGAGGTCCTGATTAGGAATGTTCTGTGGAGGCATAAGCATAAAAGTCAAGTTATGGTTTTCAGACATACAGTACAGTATTTGTTCACAGAAGGACCATGTTTTGAGTGACTTGTATGTAAAAGATAGAAGCCAGGCTCACAGTAGTTAGCCAGTGTTAATTAGCGAGCTAACCCTGGAAGCTGTCAACTGCTCAAATGCTAGTAGTAAACACATTGGTGGCTGTGTCAAATTATAAGTTGAAGTTCAGTCTAAAAGTGGTATGGAAATGTCACTATTAATGAATGTTTTCATATGCCGCCTCATCAGGTGAAGAACACCACACTGTGATTCGTGTGGCTTTAGCCGAAGCTGTAATTATGGATTTTGTTGAGCGGCATCAGCAATAAAGTTCCGCACACAACCTTTGGAAGTGTAATTATTGAATATTAATCCTGCATCATTTTGAGAAAATCAATTATTTACTAACTACTCATCCTACTCTTTTGAAGAAGCTTTAGTATATTTAGTATATTAGTATATATTTTGCTTATAGGTTACAATGATGGACCTGAAATCCCGTGGGATCTCTCTGCTCAAGGTCAAAACATGGCATTGAGTTGAATTATTCATGTGTGATTAACATTTACCAATACCTTTAAACTGTTGATACCTATACCTATACCTTTGTAGTAAAGTGGGTAGCAAAGATGCTTCCTAAGCAATGAGACTTGACATGTTTGATATTTAAAGCAACCGGAAGCAAAGAAGTACTGCTTGGGTATGAAAATCTGAGGAAGTTGTTAGGAAGTCCCACAAAAAATCTTGCCTTCTGGTATGCTTCTCTTACCACAACTTTCTCAACAGGCAGAACAACTCAGGCCCACGTGGTTGTGGCTAATTGGCTAAGGTAATAGACCTGAAATCTGTTTGGGACTCAAATCCTGTCAACACTGCACGTCTGCTTTCAGAGATAAAGAATTGGATTGGTGATCAATGATATGTTTACAGTGAGAAGCAGCCTAGAATTATTTATAGCTTGCCTTGTTCATAATTTGAAATCAAAAGTAAAAGGCACTAGTGCTGTTGTGTGTAAAGCTGACCGGGAATTTAACCCAGTCCTCAGCAGCAAACACCAAATCCTAGCCACTAAACCACCATAGAGATAGTCGAATAGCTCTACCCAGCAGTCCACATGTGTTCAACATAACCCTGCTAAGCACAAATAATACAATGAATGAGCCCGCTTTTCCAAACATTCAGACTTTTTTAATTCCTTGTAGTTGTGACTGAATGGTTAAGGCACTGGACCAGAAATTTGTTTGAGTATCCCTGCACAGGTTTCAAACCTGTCAATTATGCAACTCTGCATTGAAACCTGTCCACCCTGTTATGAAGCTATGTTATTGTTTTTGTCCTTAATTGACCCAGTGAACTATAGTTTCTAAATGTGGGCGGGGTTACACACTGGTGTGCAATCCTCAATAAATGGCTTCTTCTCATTATGTGTGCAAGCAGGCCAAACGTAAGTCAGTCTCTGAGTTGTTTTTCCTCCATTATCCATTATCCTCCATTATTTAGGCCCAGTAAAGAGTTTGGATGTAAATGGAACCGTTCCTGTTTTAAAATTATGAACTGTGGGAAACAAAGTTTCTGGAACATTTACATCTGATTAACCTAAAAAGCACCACACTGAATGAAGTCCTCGCTGCGGCCGTTGAGGGTGTGGATCAAGATGCCCAAAAAAAGGAGAAGACATACAAAGATCTAATTCAAATGTTGGATTACAAAAGTCTGTCTCTTGTATTGAGAGACCTCACAAATGATGGCAGAAAGGTGCCAAAGTGACGGTGAAGGGCCGGTTGACTCCGGGGCCACCAAGCACATCATTACGGACATGGGGAAATTCAAGTTTTGACCCATGTTTTAAGCCTCAAAGCCATATTCTGGAGTTGGCTGATTGAGTGCAGGCCCGCTGAAGACCACTACTGCTAAAGTGCACTTGAGAGATAGTAAAGGCCGCATTTTAGAAATAATGTTGATGGAGGCGCAGTGTAAAAAGTGACTGAAAGAGCAGCCAGAGTGCCTTTTCACCTACTGCGTATGACCTCTGTACGTGTCCTAATGCAGCGTCAGATGGATGTTAAAACTGCATATCTGCATGCCACTATACTATAGACGGTGACATTTATATGGAACAGCCTGAAGGGTTTGCAATCAAGTCAAAAGCAGGACAGGAATTAGTGTGTAGACTCTAAGGTCAATTTATAGTTTGAAGCAATCAGGACAAAATTGGAAATGAAATGCTGAATGATTTCTTAGTTGAAAATGGTTTTGTTCAAAATTCATCTGACAATTGTGTCTACACAGTGTCTGCAGTTGAATGTTTATAATACATACAATATAAGTACTCGCCCAGAGGAAATTGTCACAAAATCTTTCTGAACCAAGAGAACAACATTGGGTTGCACGTAAACATTTGTTGAGATATTTAAAAGGCACTGTGCACCTGAAATTGTGTTACAGGAAATCTGATGTAAACCTTAAACCTATAGAATATAGAGATGTAGACTGGGCAGCAGACCAGGATGACTAATGTAATGTAACTGGTTACGGTTTTAGTTTGTCTGAGTGTATGGCTTTGTTGGCTACTGCACAGGAAAGCCTGTATCTTGTGAATTTTCTGGAATGACAATGCACTTGAATATTCTCTCTCAAAGAAGCCGGTATCTCTTTAAAGGTGTAAGCACGTTGACATTAAATTTCATTTTGTGCAATCTGTACTCGGTGATGGCAAAATAAGTCTTCATTACTGCCCTACAGTTAAAATGGTGGCAGATCTTTGAACTAACCCTGCATGTATATGTGAATGTACTGTCACGGTGTCCCTTGTTTCTCCTTTGTGTTGTTTTTCTTGTGTTCTGTGTGAGTGCGCTGCCCCTTTAAGTTTTGTGACACACCGACAGACTCATGTTGGGGAACGCCCATCACACCTGCATAATCACTGAGACCAATAAGATGCGCCCGGGTTTAGTTTAAAAGGGCCAATAGAAAGACAGTCAGGCAGAGAGAGAGACGGAGAAAGTAAAGGAAAAGGAAGGAATCGGATTGAACAGCACGGAGTGACGGACAAGTGAACGGCAAAGGGAAGCCACAGATGCCTCGAAGACCATCACATACAACGTGTCTAACCCAGCTAAGTAGAGAGAAATGTCCATAACTGTGTGGAGGATATACCTACCCGAATTGTTTAGTTGTGTGCCTGAGACTGCCTTTCCCCTGTTTACAGCACCGTCTCCCACTTCAGGGGAGAGACCGAGCCAGGAACTGAGGAGCGACCGGCCGTATCTTCGCGGACCAAGAGGGGACTAAGAAAAGGAACCTGTACATCGCCATAAAAAACGCTAAGTGAAGGGACGTGTCCCGATTAACCTGCATGCTGTGTGGCTTTATTGTGTTTTGTAGTGTGGTCGTTTGATCCGACATTATTGTGTTTTATAATTAGTTTCTGTGGCGACGTACTGGGGCTTCGAAGTCCACTGGGACCACTGGGAAGGCAGCAACACTCGGACTGGCCGGCCCTGCGGCACGGACTGGAGGGCGGGGACCGCAACTAACAATATTCCTTTCAAAGACTGTTTCCTCTCACAAACCCCCGGACTCTACTCACAAACTGCTCTATTAGCTTTTAAAGCCTTTTGTTAGGTTCTTCATATAGAATCCTGTTTTTAATCTTGCGTTTGTTTTTAATAAATTTGACTTTTAATTGGAAACTCAGTCCCACTCGTGTTTCTTTGTGGTACATCTTTGGTGATCGAAAAGAACCAGACGCCGAGGGGCGGCGACATTTTTTGGCGTAGTTGACAGGATCACCAGTACCACAGAGAAATGGAGCAAGAGGGACTGAGTAGCAGTCCGGCTATTAACGCTAATTTTATGGTACCTTGGTTTATGGGGGCCGCATGGGTGCCAAAGTTTGGGGGCGAACCGGCTAAATTTGGGGAATGGAGGGCGCAGGTGGAGGCTATGCTGAGGGCACAAGGCCTGAATCCACAGCAACAGGCTGATTTCGTCTTGGTGGCACTGGAGGGAGACGCGAAAAGAGAATTAAGGCTAGTGGGGCCAGAGGAGAAAGCCACTAGCACCAAAATACTGGACTTGCTACAGTACACCCAGCCAGCGTCTAAAACCCAGTCCCGCACAGACTTTTTTAATTGCAAACAGAAGGCCGAAGAATCCATTAATGCCTTCTCTCTACGTCTGCGGGAGGCGTTCTACAGGTGGCAGGAGAGAGACGGGGACGGGACCGAGGACGCCGAGGACCTCCTCCTGGATCAGCTGATGGTGGGCCTGCGGAGAGGACCGATCAAACAAGAACTCAGCCGCCAGATGCGCCGGCAGGACGATTTGTCTTTTAAGACCGCATGTAAGGAGGCGCGGGCGTTGGAACGGGAGCTGCAGGAGGACAACGAGTCGGCCTTCGCCAGCTACGTGGCGATGGGGGGTCAGCCAAAACCTGCAGGGGTAAGGTCGGAGCAGCGGAAAGACCAAATTCATTCGGAATTAAAGGCCAAATTGTTACAAGAAATGCAGGACGAGCTCACAGCACAGATGAAAACACTCTCGGCCACCCTAGTGGAGGACCTGAAAAACCAGCTGAGTCACCATAGTCAGTCCCCGGCCCGGCCCTCACGAACCAGACCCCAGCTCCCGGGTAACTCTATTTTTCGCTGGGATGAACAGGGGAGACCAGTCTGCCACCGCTGTGGCCGACTTGGACATATGCAACGCCACTGGCCGCAAAGATCACAGGATTTTTTAGCTGCCCCTACAGAGGAGGGCCACACGGTGGGGGCAGTTATCCAAGGGCCTAGACTACAAACCCCGTTGGACACTGATCTCCAATCTGCAGAGACCTTGCACAGGCAACGAAAAGCAGCTCTTGTTGGTGAGTGCCCCGATGTAGTGGTGAACATAAATAACTGTGCTATCCCTTTTGTGCTTGATACAGGATCACAGGTTACTATGATGAACCAGAGCCTGTTTCGCAAATATCTGGGAACAACACAAATGAACACTGCTACCGAAATCCCGTGGCTGACCCTACGCGCGGCCAATGGACTACGGATCCCCTCTATTGGCTACGTGATAGCGGATTGCCGGGTGGGTGGAGTGAGTGTCCAAGAGAAGGGAATAATGATCGTGGATGACAGTTGTCTGGGCCCAGGTAAGGGCATTTTGGGTATGAACATTATTAAAGGATTGTGGTCCTCGCTTACCCAAGGCAGTCACCCGGGAGTGGCGGCATTCAAAACCACACTGACTTCAGCGGAGGGAGAAGTCTGGAACATAGCTTTTATCGAGTGCCAGAGAGTGCCGACAGTGGTCCCCCACCGGTAATAGAAGGAACTGCAAGGCTCCCACGACAGCCCCCGGTCATCATTCCCCCACACACAGAGATGGTCCTGTGGCTACAGCTAAACAATGCAAATGTTGACGGAACTGTGACTATTGAACCTCTCCCTAACAGTGACTATGAGTGGCGGGTCGGGAGAACTCTGGCCACCGTACGGAGTGGGAAGGCGCCATGTCGATTCTGCAACCCAAACCCCTACCCCGTGGAGGTCCCCCAGCGGGAGCCACTGGCCTGGGTCACCGGGGTAGACGCCATGGATGTCCAGGACGAACAAGAACTGGTGTTGAACAGCGTAGAACCTGACGTCATTGAGGTGGCAGTGAGGCGAGTGGCCCACAGGACTGACGCTGACGAGGGCTCACACCCGGTTATGGCACTACAGGGGGATGGTCTGGACGAAGCCCAACAGAGGAAGATGACCGACCTGTTACAGCGGTGGAAACGGGTCTTCTCCCGCCACGACGAGGATTTCGGCCACACAGGAGTGGTTAAACACCAAATCCCCACGGGCGCGGCCCCACCCAGCCGGGAGCGCTACAGACCGGTTGCCGCCTAGCTTATACCCCGAACTGAGGTTCCTGCTTACCAACATGCTCAAGAGTGGGGTGGTCCGAGAGAGCTCGAGCCCCTGGGCCGCGCCTATTGTGCTGGTGCGTAAGAAGGATGGCTCCTGGAGGTTTTGTGTGGACTACCGCCGGTTGAACGCCCTCACACACAAAGATGCTTACCCCCTCCCACGCATTGAGGAATCCCTGACGGGGTTACGAACCGCCAAGTGGTACTCCACCTTGGACCTGGCGAGTGGGTATTGGCAAGTAGAAGTGGACCCGGCGGATCAAGAGAAAACGGCTTTCACCACTCCGGTTGGCCTCTACGAATTCGAGAGGATGCCTTTTGGCCTCTGTAATGCTCCAGCAACCTTCCAGAGACTGATGCAACGCTGCCTGGGTAATCTGGTGAATGACTTCTTACTCATTTATTTAGATGATGTAGTTGTGTTCTCCGCAGACTTTGATAGCCACCTGGCCCATTTAGAAGAGGTGTTCCGGAGGTTGGAGGGGCACGGCCTCAAGCTACAGCCTCGGAAGTGCTGCCTGTTCCAGAGGAGAGTGACCTACCTGGGACACGTGATCAGCGAGGAGGGGGTGGCCACAGACCCGGCAAAGACGGCAGCAGTAAAGGACTGGCCGGTACCCCAGACAGTGAAGCAGGTGAGATCGTTCCTTGGATTCGCCGGGTATTATCGACGGTTCATAGCTGGATTTTCAAAAATTGCCTCACCTTTACATGCATTGACCCACGGCAGGGAAGCCAGCCCCCATCACTTGGTCCCCAGAGTGTCAACAGGCCTTCGACCACTTGAAGGAAGCGTTGGTAAATGCACCTGTGTTAGCATACGCCGATTTCACAGCACCTTTCCATCTCTACACAGATGCCAGCCTGGAGGGTTTAGGAGCGGTGCTGGCCCAGGTACAGGACGGCCAGGAGCGGGTCGTGGCATACGCGAGTCGCAGTCTCCAGCCGGCAGAACGGAACGACCAGAACTACAGCTCCTTTAAGTTGGAGCTATTGGCATTGAAATGGGTGGTTACCGAGAAGTTTAAGGACTACCTGTATGGGGCCGAATTCACCGCCTTCACCGACAATAACCCCCTGGTGCACTTGGATACAGCCCGATTGGGGGCGGTAGAACAGAGGTGGGTGGCCCAGTTGGCTAATTTTAAATACACTTTGAAGTATCGGCCTGGGACCCAAAATAGGAACGCCCTGTCCAGATTGCCTGAGGTAGACGGGGGCCCGACTCAAGCCTTACAGGTAACGGTGGGGGGTGAGACCCCATGGGAGCAGCGCCAAGGAACGGACCCCGACTTACACTATCTTAAACAACAGAAGGACCGACGGAGGGCCCGCCCAGAGGTACGTGAAGGGGACTCCCCATACCTGAAAGCACTGCTGAGGGAGTGGGACAAAATCGAGGTGGAAGGGGGCACCCTGAAGAGGCGATGGGAGGAACCGGGGACGGGGATTAAGATCTTACAGACTATTGTACCCAGACAGGAGACCCAGGTGGTGTGGAAGTCCTACCACGAAGGAATGGGTCACCCCAGTCGAGGCCGGACCGCGAATGCCCTGAAGCAGCGCTGCTACTGGCCCGGGATGGACAAGGATTGTGAAGAGTGGAGTAGGGGCTGCCTCCGCTGCATCCGTCATAAGGCCGGCCCCGATGGCAGAGCTCCGCTGGTGCCCATACAGACGTCCTACCCGTTCGAACTCGTAGGAATTGACTACCTCTCTCTGGGGAGACCAGGGGACTACTACCAGTATATTCTTGTTATGACTGACTTGTTTTCTAAATATGCCTTTGCAGTGCCCACGCGGGACCAGTCCGCAGAGACGACCGCTAAGGCCCTATACCGGCACCTGATCCTGACCTTTGGCTGCCCCGAGAGGATACTGTCGGACCGGGGTGCGGCCTTCGAATCATCCCTAGTGAAGCAGCTTTGCCAGCTCTACGGTAGTAAGAAGGACCGGACTACCGCATATCATCCCCAGGGGAATGGAGCGTGCGAACGGTTTAATCAGACACTGCTGCAACTATTGAACTCATTGACAGACATGGAGCAGAGACAGTGGCCGGATAAATTGCCCGCCCTAATCCAGGCCTACAATAACACTATCCACAGTAGTACTGGCCTAACCCCACATTATGTCGTATTCGGTAGGCATGCGCGGTTGCCAATTAATTGGGTGGCCCAGTTGGACCCTCCCGTCGAGACGCAGGGTTTAGAGGGATGGGTTAAGCACCATCAAAGGGCCCTGAGCCACGCTTACCAAATGGCCGCCGAACGGATCCAGCGATGTCAGGGCCGGGACCAAGCCCGATACAACAACCGTGCTCGACTCGTCCCCCTGCTCCCAGGAGAACGCGTGCTGGTGCGAAACTTCCGCAGGCGGGAACGAGGTAAACTGTCCGCAAGATGGGGGCCCGACCCGTATGTGGTGATGCACCAACTCAGGACGGACCACCCAGTCTACGTTATTCGGCCAGAGGGTAAGGAAGGCCCCACTCGCACGGTGCATCGCAATAACCTTCGTTCTTGCCCCATAAATGTTTCACAGGAAGAAGAGCCTGCAGTAAGGCCAGACTGCCCTGAAGAGCCCCCCCCGCCAACATACTGGTTGCCAAGGCTCGTTGTTCCCCCGATGGTCCCTCCTGCGCCCCCTCCACCCCTAAGGCGCTCACAGCGTACCACTCTTGGCACCCAGCCCAGAAGGTATCGGGTCTAGTTGGCCGGGACGACCAAGGTTAAAGGTGGGGGGAAAATGTCACGGTGTCCCTTGTTTCTCCTTTGTGTTGTTTTTCTTGTGTTCTGTGTGAGAGCGCTGCCCCTTTAAGTTTTGTGACACACGGACAGACTCATGTTGGGGAACGCCCATCACACCTGCATAATCACTGAGACCAATAAGATGCGCCCGGGTTTAGTTTAAAAGGGCCAATAGAAAGACAGTCTGGAGGAGGGAGAGAGACGGAGAAAGTAAAGGAAAAGGAAGGAATCGGATTGAACAGCACGGAGTGACGGACAAGTGAACGGCAAAGGGAAGCCACAGATACCTCGGAGACCATCAAATACAACGCTTCTAACCCAGCTAAGTAGAGGGAAGTGTCCATAACTGTGTGGAAGATATACCTACCCGAATTGTTTAGTTGTGTGCCTGAGACTGCCTTTCCCCTGTTTACAGCACCGTCTCCCACTTCAGGGGACAGATCGAGCCAGGAACTGAGGAGCGACCGGCCGTATCTTCGCGGACCAAGAGGGGACTAAGAAAAGGAACCTGTACATCGCCATAAAAAACGCTAAGTGAAGGGACGTGTCCCGATTAACCTGCATGCTGTGTGGCTTTATTGTGTTTTATAGTGTGGTCGTTTGATCCGACATTATTGTGTTTTATAATTAGTTTCTGTGGCGACGTACTGGGGCTTCGAAGTCCACTGGGACCACTGGGAAGGCAGCAACACTCGGACTGGCCGGCCCTGCGGCACGGACTGGAGGGCGAGGACCACAACTAACAATATTCCTTTCAAAGACTGTTTCCTCTCACAAACCCCCGGACTCTACTCACAAACTGCTCTATTAGCTTTTAGAGCCTATTGTTAGGTTCTTCATATAGAATCCTGTTTTTAATCTTGTGTTTGTTTTTAATAAATTTGACTTTTAATTGGAAACTCAGTCCCACTCTTGTTTCTTTGTGGTACATCTTTGGTGATCGAAAAGAACCAGGGGCGGGGCGGCGACATGTACTGTGTTGTAAAGAACAAGTGGGGGTGCTGAGCTACTATGTCATTGTTTATGTCCTTAATTGACCCAGTGACCTATAGTTTCTAAATGTGGGCGGGGTTACACACTGGTGTGCAATCCTCAATAAATGGCTTCTTCTCATTGTGTGTGCAAGCAGGCCAAACGCAGGTTGGTCTTTGAGTTGTTTTTTCTCCATTTCCAGCTCTTTTAAGGTTGGCTGTGCAAATACAACCTTTTTACACTACGCTAAAAAATTCAGAGCATTGAGAGAGCTATGATATTGCTCATGTGGATAAATAACATATTTATGTTTAGCCCTATCCTTGCATTGCTGGACTAACCATGTTCTATTCTTTGACAGTGCGTTGCAACACAAGATTAAACAAGATAGTGAATCTTTTCACTTTTCAAAGCCATTGAGTATTTAGTAATACTCAGCCTTTGGGTGATATGATTGATGTTTAATGTAGGAGTAGATGTGCTTGGGAACAATGTTAGATCCAAATCCTAGCCACCAGAACATCAAGTCACCAGAATATTTTTGCAGTGTGTATTAAAGCACAATACACCTTTACACACAAACTGGCCCTTGCACCTGCTCTGGGTCAAACTACGCAGCTGCTTTCCAACAGTTACAGGCAGCTGTTGATGTTTGTTTTTTGTTTTTTTCCCCCAACAACCGACACCCAACACTATAAAACAACCTCATCATTTGTGTCGGTTACGGTTAAGGTTTAGGTTATGGATTTAGTCCTTGAGAAAATTCATTATAACCTCATTTAAGTACAGCGCTCCCTCTCCCATTAATAAACTTCTGCTAAACTTTGACATTGTTCTGCCGGGGGCGCGTAATGAACGTGAAAGTGGCAGGTTGATGTGGAGCCATAGAGGAGGCTTTAATCCAAATATTAATATCATTTTTTAATATGCTATCAATATCCAGGACACGATAGGTGAGTACATAATAGATTCTGACTTGTGGAAACCACTTATTACTGTGTCTGACTCCATGGCACTAGTTCCGTCTTGGAATAACAATCAAAACTGCTGAGGCCACTGTCTCCGTGTCTATGAGTCACTGACTGCTTCCGGAGATTTTTTTTAGCCCCAGCTAGATTCAGCTCCTCTGCTGTCGTCACTGTGATGGGATGGAATTGAGCGCCTGTAAGCATTTAGTGACCGCACATAGAATGATTTTAATGCTGGGAAAATTATATTTAGTTACACTAAATATTATGGCACCATAATTAACACTTTAGTGCACAGTGCTTTGATGAAAACGGAACGCCATTATTAATAATAATTACCGTAATTCTCTTTTGTCACAAACTGGCTTAAGATTTTGACAAAAAGACGCACATGGTTTAAAAAGGTTAAAACAAGATGTATTTATTAAAGTAAACTAAGCACTAAAGAAGCTAACGTGTAAATCAGTTGTGTAGGCAAATGAATAAATGTCAGCATAAACAAAATAAAATGCAAAACAAAAGCTGTGGCCGCCAGGTGATAGGGAAGAGTGGGTCAGGCCAGCTTTTAAACTGATGGGCCCCGCCCACAGCCAGGTACAGATCCTCCAGGTCATCGTCTTTTATTGGCTGTAACCTGAGAGGGAGCAGAGCCAGCAGCAACAGAGAATAGAACTAGAATAAGTAGATCCTACAGGGGTCATAACACTGTGTGCTGATCACTGTTCAGGTATGATGATCAAAAACCCACAAATACGTTTTAATGTCTGTCTTAGTGTGAACGGACATCTTCTTCTCCTCTGCTCTGTTCCCTTCAGGGTCTCCACAGCAAATCCTCTTCCTCCATCTGCTTCCTCTTCTCTCACTAGCTTCAGGTATCCTTCATTACATCCATAAACCTCCTCTTTGGTCATACTCTAGGCCTCCTGCCTTCAGCATCCTTTCACCAATATATATTCCCTCTCCCTCCTCTGAACATGTCTCAACCTGGACTCTCTAAAACAACTCCCATGAGCTGTGCCTCTGATGGACTCATGCCTGATCCTATCCAGCCGCATCACTCCCAAAGAAAAGCTCAACATCTTCAGTTCTGCTCCCTCTAACATATCCAATCTAAGTTTGTGCCCAAAAACCGCAATGGAAATGTAACAAAGAACAGTGTTTTTAGACCAGTTTTGAAAGAAAATATAAACCAAGTGATGTTGTATGACTTTCACAAGTACACTTGTGTACTTGTGAAAGTCACAAGTGTCTGGACTGTTCTGTCCAGAATGCAGTAAAACAAATAGGTAATGCTCTTCTTGCCTTTTTAGTGCATTTTTTATGAACCTCCATCCTCTGAGCTTACTGCACACAAGAGTAATTCTTCAGCAGTTAATAGACAAAGTTTAACTTCAATTTGCTTTACACAATAGAAACACAAGTACTGGGTTGTTTCTGTCGATAGACGGATTAAAGCTGGTTCTCTCCGGCTCAGTTTGTCAGTGAGTGCCTTGACAAACACAGCTGCAGTATGTGTCAGATGCTCCTGCCACAGTCCTGTAGGCGCTGTCACAGCTTCACAACAACACAGCAGATGGACCAAGTTGAAGGAACTTTTACTTCCCAGTGGCTTGACTTTGGAGCAGTACCAAACTAATGATATAATGTTGATTTTGGCCCAGAGTCCGCTGTGCTAGTTTGGGAGCGTTTCTGGCACAGGGATGTGCCCTAATTATGGCCTCATGCTTTATACATGCCTCATCACACTTGTAATATTAATGATGAGGAGCTGGCCCCTGTTCTCTAAACACTCAGTACATACTGTGTGCTAGCCCTCGTTGTTTTGAATCTTCCATCACTCATTCACACTGGAGACTGTGAAAAGACAGGTCCGTGGCTCCCTTCAAACCTGCCATTAAAATCCAAACAGTGATCTCATCTAATGAGGACAGGCAAGCAAGACTTTCTAGAAAAAAGTTTCTAGCCACAAACTACCAATAGTTAGTGTTTGTATTTTCCTCTTGTTTCTTTATATTAAAAAGTTGTTATTGCTGTGGTCATTGACAGGACATGAGCAACAAACACTGGAGGAGGAAGAGTGTCAGACAAAGTAAAGCCTCTAATAAGCCTTTATTTCACAGGTAGAACTGGACTATCCTTCTACTGGAGGTAAAGGGAAACTGCAATGCTTTCTCAATGAACCTTTTGGAACTATGAATGGGCTGAATGTGTCCTATTGTGGGACTTTTTTTTAAGGCATGTATTTTGATCCATACTGGGAAATAATCATCTTTAACACATCAAGACACCGCTAAACACCAGGAGGGTATACAAAAGTGTATACAGACATGTGTTCAGACATTGAGAAGATAAGTAATGCGAGTTGTGAAAGGGCCTATTATTGTTTCCAGTCTCTCATTGTGGGGGATCTACTTTCTTTTTAACCTAAAGACCAAAACACTTATATAAACCATAGGGTCCTATAACTGTGTAGTACCATCAAGGCTGTATAGTAGTTAGTGTTTTAAATAGATGTATATAAAGTATGTCACTTCCCATAATCCCAGATTATAATCACCTTTTTCTCTCTCAGGTAGGAAGAGGTCAGGTGGTTCACAAACTGAATATACCTGTGTTATGAGCAGCATCCCCAGTACACGCATCTCTATTGTTTTACTCTTTACATTGACCTTGTTTCATTCAAGGTTCTGTGACTCTTGATTCCATCAGTCATAGTCTGTCCTGAAATAAGGAAAATAAAGAAGAAAAAACTAAAGAAAAAGCTCATCTGCTTGGTGCCTTGTGTTCAAGAAAAGGGAGGCAAATGAGCTCTCATCTCTGAAATACACCAGGCTCTGATTACACGGGCTAAGTCCAATAGTGTTTGGACTGTTTCTCTCCTAAATCTGCATCTTACAGGTCCTCGGAGACAGAACTAATCCCCAAGAACACATGCAGACCCAACAAACAGCAGAAAAGGAGCTGTGCTAATCAATATTATGCTAAAAGCTTCCTGTGTGTTTTTATTGCCCAACTTATTCTTCCCTGAACTTCATCCTGTGTTTATTATGCAGTGGGGAAAAACTTTAGATGTGACAAATGGAAGAGGTTAAAGGTGAGATCCGTGGGCCATGGTCATTGTGAGGTTACTTTAGAAATCAACTCTTTAACTTTGTTTTTATTCAGGGCACATTTAAAGCAGGTTTGGGCCACTTGTGATAAAGGTTCTGTGGGGTATGAGCAGAAAGAAGTTCCGGCTTCTGCAGACAGTGAAAAAAATGATAAGTATGTCTCTGTTTTCATATTCAGTGTAGGGATGGGTTTCATTGCAGTGTAGGTATTAAGGGACAAACACAACTAAGGGCTGCTGCACAAAACAAGTAGAACAAACTCAGAGTTGTGGGGTAAGTTTTAAGTGGATACAACCAAACAAATCCATTTTGAGTTTACTTTCATTTGGTTTCTGACAATAAATAACTCAAGCTTTTTAAAATTCATTCATTCATTTATTTCCTACCGCTTTGTCCCGTTAGGGGTCGCGGGTGACTGGAGCCTATCCCAGCAGCTTTGGGCCTGAGGCAGGGTACAGTCTAGACAGTAGCCAGTTAGTCGCAGGGCTTTTTAAAATTGACCTAATTAACATCTAAAATATAATTGTCTCACAGCCAGTCCAAAGTTGCCGACCCCAGTTTAAAGAAACAAAACTGGCTACAATTCAACAAACCAGACATATTTAAATGGTCAAAGTTTACTATAGTTGGGGCGGCAGTGGCTCAGTGGTAGAGCGGCCGTCCTTCAACCGGAAGGTAGTAGGATCGATTCCCGCTCTCCCCACAGTTCATACTGTCGTTGTGTCCTTGGGCAAGACACTTAACCCACCTTGCCTCGTATGAATGTGTTAGAATGTTGAAGGTGTTGGTCGGAGAGTCCGTAGGCACGGAATGGCTGCCACGTCTCTGTCAGTCTGCCCCAGGGCAGCTGTGGCTACAGATGTAGCTTACTACCACCAGTGTGTGACTGTGGAGTGAATGAATAATTGATATGTAAAGCGTCCTTGAGCTCTG
Source organism: Perccottus glenii (assembly GCA_024416835.2). Taxonomy (NCBI): domain Eukaryota; kingdom Metazoa; phylum Chordata; class Actinopteri; order Gobiiformes; family Odontobutidae; genus Perccottus; species Perccottus glenii. The sequence continues at coordinate 797,709 of CM044554.2, forward strand.
GAAAGGCGCTATATAAATATAACAATTATTATTATTATTATTATTATAAATTATTATTTATTATTATAGTTCCTGTGAAAACTGCACACAGCTGGTTCCTGAAGGTTAGCAGCAGCTGTATCCTTTACAGACAACACAAGGGCCGCCTGCAGCAGGCTCACTTCCTCCATAAGTTACCATGCCAACACAAACTCGGATACCTGCTGCTGACACTGCGGATATTTTACTGTAATAAAATATTGAACCTCTACCTAGACACAAAGCATACAATACCATCTCTCAATTCCACAGTGCCACTGTCTCTAAACCAACATCTTTTAAGGAATTTATACTTGATGTATACTTGTTCTAGCCTATTTTATAGGAAAGGACAAATCCGGCTGTAATCAAAGAAAGGTAGTTTAATAATAGACTGCTGCAAATGCTTTATATAAGGGCTAAATAATAATTAAGTAATGGCTAATTGTGTTTTCTAAGCACAGTCTCAGAAAAAAGAGATTGTGGGTGACCTGAAAAACTAAAATAGAGGGCTGGTTCAACTACAACTATCCGTTTAAAGACTCTGGTTGAACCAGTGGAGCGACTCCTTCGCCCCGACTGACATAAGACTGTACAATGGATCAGTCTGTGGAAGATGAAATCTGAATTATCAAGAAGGGTATCAGAGCCGATCCATCATCGTGATGGATCATCTCACCACTGTCCTACTGCTCTCATACATATCCTGCACCACTCTAACATACTTCACTCCCACTCCAGACCTCCTCATACAAAACCTCAGCTCCTCTCTTACATTTACATTTAGTCATTTAGCAGACACTTTTATCCAAAGAGACTTACAAGTGAGGAAAACAATGGAAGCAATTTTAACAACTCAAGGTACAAAAAACATAAGTGCACAAAAAAAAACTATTCAGTTTAAACCCAGCACAGTTTATAAAGCTAAGGATAAGAAAGATTTTTATTTATTTTTTTAATAGAGAAGGAATCGATAGAAAGGAAGTTGAATTCAGTGTTTGTCAGTCAGGTGTTGACGGAAGAGATGTGTTTTCAGGTGTTTTTTAAAGATGGCTACAGAATCTGCTGATCTTGTAGCAGCAAGTAGATCATTCCACCAATGTGGAACAGATCCAGAGAAGGTATGTGAGAGTGATTTTTTACCTTTTTGGGACGGTACCACCAGACGTTGTTCATTTGCAGAGCGCAGGGATCTGGTAGGAACGTAGGTCTGTATTAGTGAGTGAAGATATGAGGGTGCAGAACCAGTGGTGGTCTTGTAGGCCAAGAGCATAGCTTTGAACTTGATGCGGGCAACCGGGAGCCAGTGTAACCTAATGAAGAGAGGAGTTACGTGTGCTCTCTTTGGTTCATTAAAGACCACTCTTGCCGCTGCATTCTGGATCAGCTGCAGAGGTTTGGTTGTGCAGCAGGGAGTCCAGCCAGTAGAGCATTGCAATAATCCAGTTTGGACAAGACAAGAGCCTGGACTAGAATTTGTAGAGTGCTCTGATAGGAAAGGTCTAATTTTCCTAATGTTGTAGAGGATGAATCTACAGGACCGGGTGGTGCTGGCGACATGACTTGTGAAGTTTAGCTGATCATCAATTTCCACTCCCAGATTTCTGGCAGTGCTGGACGGTGTAATGGTTGATGGGCCTAGTTGAATGGAGAGGTTGTGGTGGGTCTTTGGATTGGCCGGAATCACAAGCAGTTCTGTTTTTGCAAGGTTCAGCTGCAGGTGATGGTCCTTCATCCAAAGTGAGATGTCACTCAGACATGCCGAGACGCGAGCAGAGACCGTCGGATCGTCAGGTTGAAATGACAGGTGGAGTTGAGTGTCATCTGCAGCAGTGATAGGAAAAGCCATGCTTCTGGATGACAGAGCCAAGGGATGTCATGTATATGGAAAAGAGTAGCGGTCCATTCCAGAGACACCCATCGCACTGAGAAAAAACAGGAGGATGTGATGATTAACAGTGTCAAAAGCAGCAGACAGATGCAGTAAGATGAGTACAGATGACTTGGATGTTGCTTTTGCCAGTCTTAGAGCTTCGATGACTGAGAGCAGTGCAGTTTCGGTGGAATGTCCGCTCTTGAACCCAGACTGGTTCTGGTCCAGGAGGTTGTTCCGTGTGAGAAAGGATGAGAGCTGAGTAAACACAACTCGCTCCAGAGCTTTGGCAATGAAGGGAAGGAGGGAAACCGGTCTGTAGTTTTCAAGCAGAGTAGGGTTAAGAGTGGGTTTCTTCAGTAGTGGTGTGATGCGGGCCTCTTTGAAAGCTGTGGGGAAGGATCCAGTAGAAAGAGATGAGTTGATGATGTGGGTGAGAGCAGGCACGACAGATGGAGAGATGGCCTGAAGGAGATGTGTGGTGATGGGATCCAGCGGGCAGGTAGTAGGGTGGTTAGAACTAATGACCTTGGAAACATCTGCTTTAGTTTGAGGAGAGAAGGAAGTGAGCAAACACATATCAGGGGTCTGAATGAGCTCGACAGGTGGTGGCGCAGAGAACTGACTGCTGATGGCGGTCGTTTTCCGTTAAATCCGATGAAGGTGGGGGAGCAGGCGGACAAAGGGGGGCAGAAAAGGTTTTAAAGAGAGTGTGCGAGTCAGGTGAGTTGATTAACCTAGAATGGTAGTAGTCAGTTTTTGCAGACAACAGAGGAAAAACGGGAGGGACTGAGTGTACACAGGTTGCGTCGGAAAGTGACCAGAGGTAAAACAATTGCAGTGTCTGGAGAAGTTAGGTCAAGGTCGAGAGTAATGAAGAAATGATCAGAAGTGTGCAGTGGCGTGACCTGAGTGTGGCGAGTGGAGCAGTATCTTATGTAGATAAGATCTAGTTGGTTACCAGACTTGTGGGTTGCCGATGTGGAAACCTGCTTGAGGTCAAATGATGCAGTTAGGTTATTGAAGTTAGCAGCCTGTGGCTTTTCAAGGTGGATGTTGAAGTCTCCTAATACCACCAGAGGAGTACCATCCTCAGGGAAGGATGAAAGAAGCGCATCCAACTCCTCCAAGAAATGTCCAAGCTGACCTGGGGGCCGATAGATAACTACAAAATGACTTTTAACAGGGTGGGTGATGGTAACAGCATGGAACTCGAAGGAGCTGTTGTCACACAAGGGTGATAGCTGTTTGCCACCCTGTGGCTTATGCCACCCTTTCATATGCTTTCTCCAAATCTGACCTTCTGTGCATTTCACTATCAGTCCAAAGGCAAAATATAAACAAAACCTAAGCAAGGATTAAACCAAACAAACATAATTTTTAAAAGTGCTAAGTTAACAAAACTTTTAAAATTAAAAACATTACTACAAAGTGAACAAAACAGTGATTTAAAAGGAAAATATTGGGAAATTGAACATATTCAATTTAAAGTGCACAAATCAGGACCGAAATAAACAAAACAGATAGAGAAGTGAACAAATCTGTTCTAATGAAAACTGGTGGACCAAAATGGCAGATTAAAATGTTTATTAAATAAACCAAAACAGGAGCAGGAGGTGGAGCTCCAGAAGATGGTTGACAGTGGAGCAGAGTAGGCAGTCAGGAAGGTGTCTTGAACCACACAGTGTCCCACACACAGTGGAGGACTGAAGAGGGTTCTTATTCTGTTAAAGGTGAGTAGTAATGAGTGTCATGAGCAGAAGGTGTGTTGGAGTGAATGCAGACTCTAGGGACTCCCCCCAGCTCCAAACAAACGGACTAACACAGAGACAGACACAGAAAGGAGGGGGAGACAAACAGGAGAACACAGGGAAAAGACAGGGATCCTGACAAGGACTGTGAGGGACAAAACAGAGGTGTAATTTAACAAAATTGAGCCCAAACTGAACAGAACTGAACTCCAAGTGAACAAAACAGGCCAGAAATTAAACCGGGCTAAAAGGAAATGAAAAAAGAAGGGGTTACAGGTGAATAAAACAGGCTAAAAGTATGGCAATTTGACCCACTCAAAGTCAGTGCCTTTTTTCCATCTCTTAGTTCAGGCTGAAGCTAACTGGATTACACCAGAACAAACAAAGGCAGACATGCAGCCCTTCTTTATGTGCACACACAAAGATAGTGTTGTAAAGATGCTGAAATCCAGGGCCTTAATGAGGGCCGCGGAACAGAGAGAATCCAGAAAGAGTGACAAAGGCGGGCTGCGGTGGAGGGAGGTAGGCTAATGAGACGCTGCACTGAGCCACAATGTCACTGCCACAGCACAGAGCAGCCGCCTGTGAGACCGGAGATGTGAGAGCAGGATGAGGACGGTGGATACAAAGTTAATGGGAGTTTCCCCCACTGTTTCTGCATGATTGGTGTGATATCAGCACCGCTAAGTGCTATGCAGTGTTTGCTAGCTGCCATTAGCTGCTCACCAGAGTGGCTATTAGCACAAGAGCTACAAGGCGAAGAGCTCAATCTCACGTCAGACCAAATTAGAATACACTTTAGCTTAAAGTGCAAATGGCTTCTTAACACGGACCCCAAATAATGACAAATGCTCAGCCCATGGGGGTGGCGCAGCGCAGCATCGTCATGGCAACGCTGCAGTGGCGTATTACACGGACAAAAATAGGAACAGACTCAGAGCGGCCCCAGAGCTCACTCGCACCCAGGGGCCACACAGAGGTTTCACTGATACAGACTATTATAAATAACAGTGCTGGTTCTTTTCATGTGGTTTAAAAGGCCATAGATTTATTCAGACTGAGCATATACTCTTCAGTAGAGAGACATGTTTAAAACTCGAAGGCTCAGGTGTACAATATGTACAAGGATACTTGACTGGGACCAGGGTATGCAATCACATCACTCCAGTTTTGGAGTCTTTACACTGGCTCCCAGTCCGATTCAGAGTAGATTTTAAAATTATGATGCTGACATATAAAGCGTTGCATGGCTTGGCCCCTTATTATCTGTCTGAGTTGTTAACTTCCTATACCCCAACTCGGAGACTGCGTTCTTCACAATCCAACTTGTTGGCTGTTCCTCAAACACACCTACGATCTATGGGTGACAGGGCCTTTTCTTCATATGCTCCTGTCCTTTGGAATTCTCTGCCTCCTGATCTTAGGGAAGCACAGGGCTATGACATTTTTAAAGGTAGACTTAAGACTTATTTTTTAAAATTAGCATTTGATTGTTGATGTTACTTTTATTGTTTGAGCTTTGTATTGCTTGTTTTTGTACAGCGCTTTGAGAAGTTGCCTTTAAAGGCGCTTTATAAAATAAAGTTTATTATTATTAATATTACTAACAATGTTTAAACTACTTAACTTTAAAACTGATTAAAAATGTTTTTTCATTTTTGTATTTTATCTGTTTTTTATATTTTATGGCGTTGGCACACAATTTATGGCTTTTATTTTGGAATATGGAACTTCCAAAGGGTTTACCTGTAAGAGTTTATGAGGAGTGCAGTATTTTGTGATGGGGCTCTTTCGCAGCAGCAGCTGGACGATGCCGAGTCCATTGCAGGGATGAACACAGTCCCAGTGAGGAAATTCTTAGTCAGCAGCCACCATATGTTTCTACATTATTTCAAATCCTGAACCATTTTGAACTGTAATCTAAATGTTTGTTTTTTTTTACATGTATCTTCTGTATGTACCACATTTTAAATGAACACTGTTGTATGTGTACACACAGATGTTAACTTTGACCACATTTACAGCAGTAGGCTACATATGTCATTGCTCCTGTCTGCTTCTCCACAGCAGGTATTCCATTATATATGACTAAGACATCACTTTAAATGGGCCATGATTTGAAGTCAAAAAGCAATCTCCATCTCCACTGTGGGGGTTTTGTTGCCTTCATATATTCTCTTCATTATTAATGTCTGGACATACTGGCTCTAAAATGATTTTGTTCTCCACTGTTACTCATGTGTAAAAGTGCACTGATGCACACTGACAGAGTGGATCGCTTTAATTCCAACTGCTGGCTGCTCTTTATTTGTTTGTGCTGCTTTGTGCTTGACTTCCTGTAGCGCCCGTGTTAGGGAACATTTGCACTGTTTTAACCGAGGTTGGTTTTGAAAGCTGCCAACAAACTGCACAGCAGATCAGCTCCACTCTTGTATCAATCAATTATGAAATCCAATAAAGCACTCAGATTGTCGCTGCACAGAGAAACAGCTGAATATTTGACTGAACCATGGATATTTCAATAGACTTGTGCAGTGCAATATCATTTCTTATAAATTATGTAAGGCACAATTTATAACAAATGCACCTGCTTAACGCACAGATAAATGGTAAATAATCCTAGTGTTAATATGTATTTTCAGATAGGCTACATCCATGTCTGGACTAGAGCATGAATGTTTATAAAGTTACATGACCCTTGTAGTCAGAAATGTAGGATGATGCAGATGTGGTGAACGTTCAAAATTTAGACCTTCAGTTGGTCTTTATTCCCATTGTCCTTCTGCTCGCTGCTCCCACACATTTGAGCACAAACTGTACATTCACACTGCTCTGTGTTTGAGTTTTTATAAATGGACACATAAACAGTATTGATATGTTCAGAGTGAGGGCCCAGTTATGGTTGGGCTGTTATGTTATGTAATGTAAATGAATATGCTTTTACCTCTCTTGTTGATTGTATTTGTCAAAATTAGGGGATTATTTGGACCCCCTTTTGTTCATATAAAACCAGATTTGGTGAGCTTTTCTTGAATAAAGGATGGGAATTATAATCATTTCCCATTTCCCAAAACAACTGTCAAAAGTAATTTTTACCCCATTTCTAAAAACACTGGAATGTTGTGGTTGCCTAGCAACAAAGTTACCCCAGCAGCAACTGCTGCCAGCTCCAACAACATCTATACAACTGTATTCATTTTATGAAATTACATTTATTATGGGTACATAAGGCGTACAGAAATGCCTTAGTATGTGTGGGTAATAATCAGTCAGTAATCAACTGAGTTGAACTCTAAATGCATATCTAAACAATAGATATATGCCAATAATGACAAATAAAAAATATAATGGCTTAATGCATAAACAGAGCTGTGAGAAAACAGTGTCCAGTTGACTTTTAAAAAGGTCTTAAATATTGGTGATTGTGGCTTTGTTCTGGACACAGATATCCTGTCTATCTCCTTTTGTATCTAAAGTAAAAACAATCTTGAAGTTGCAGTTTGTGGTGGTTGTAATTATCACTTTCATCACATTATGAAAACCCTCTTGTGTGTTTTTGCTACAAGCTTTACAGAAGATGGGAATACCTTTACTTTCCTGGCTTACACACACAATCAGTACAAGGATATGTTGTTGGCACTGGTTATTGATGGATATAGAAATACAACGGAAAAGAATAGAAGTGTCCACTGTAACAGCCTGAAAGAGTCGATGGACCTAAATGTGTTTCTGAGAACATTTGAATCAGTTTTGAATCAGAATGAATCATGTTAGATGTAAATGTCACATGATCTTCTCCAGTCCTTCTATAATTGACAGAGACCTGACTTGTATTATTGTATTATTAAATGTGAAGAAGAAAAGTACTAACAGTTTAAACCTCTTTGCCAGGGACTGAAAAGGAAAGCTACGGTGTACAAACTGCAGACTGTTTAAACCCAGAAGCCAGAAAACATTCCTTTGGGCTCTTAATGCACAGAGCATAAGTGCTCTGGTCCATACATTCTGCTTACAATTCCAAGAACATAAATGTGTGTAGAAGTGATTTTTTTTAGGTTTGGCACGAGAGATGTTAAGTTGAATTAGGCATTTGTCCATTAAGGCTCTAAAAATAAGCACCACCCACGTTACACTCTCCAAACATTATCTCTTCTCTTCATTTGGATTCAGACTGCATCGTTGCTCACACTCCCCTCTAACTAGTTTTTTTAAGGCAGTGTGTGCAATTTACAATGAGCCCAATGTAACACCTCACGCTTGAGCGCGCAGGAATCAAATTTTCCTTTTTAGAAGTGCAAGCTTTAATATCCCCCTGGCTATGACAACTGAATCTAGTCAAACACTGCTCCAAACACAAACGTCTTCTGACAGTAAGTGTGTGTTTGTGTGTGTTGTGCCACATTTGGGCCAACAGGGTCAAATCCTCACAGTGTGGCCGGAAAGAGCAAAAACAAGTAAATACTGCATGTGTCTTGAAGCCCAAAGAAAAAAAAAAAAAGGTAACTGCTTTGTGAAATAAAATAAAAACAAGTCCAGTTTTGGTTTAGTGAGACGCAAAAATGGGAGCATCGCTCTCTTCGGGCACAGAAATGTGTTTTGCTTGAAGGAATGGTTTTGAAAATGTTCTATTTGTCAAGAACCATCTGTAGCTTCCCCAAACACATTGAGAAAATGTTTAGCTGCTCAGATAAACATGACTGCAGGATTCCAGCTTTGATGTGAGATTCGAGTCTGGAGCAGATACAGAATGTGTCCTTGGCTATTTATGTCAATACAGACATTGCACATAAATCATATGTACGTGTTTATGTGCAGTCATGCCTCTGTATATTATTGAGACAACGTGCTTCGGCAGCACCACAGCCTCCATCTTGTTGTCCAGGTCTGTAGAAAAACAATAACGGTTGAGTGTTGGGATAATGTGACATGTAACAAATCAAATAGAACCTGTATGTACTACTGTATCTTTGTACATCCTCATTCATCTTCTTCCTGACACTCTTCTAGCTTTACACTTTCAAAAACAACCAGAATTATGTCAGTGAAATAGCTATGTTTTTAGAATTTATATTTTTCTTAAATATGTGTTTGGCTCTAAAGAGTATAATGATGAGAAAATGAATCATCATTTTCACTGAGCGGTTGGGGTTGTCTTTATTACCCTTTCAATAATAACCTTTGTCAGCTCTTAGCCTTTAAATGAGCACAATCACAAAATCACAAAAAGGTGATAGTGTCCCTTCTGTAGAGAAACATTACCTCACCAATGGTTGTGCAGTTCTAAAAGATACAAATACTGCCTTCCATTTGGCTCCAGTGCTCCCTGTTTGGATTGAGTTAGAAAATGTGAATCCCTGAAACAGTGTCTTTGTTTGGTAGAACCTAATTGTATAGTTCATTCCTTCTTTATGGCTTCAGCCTTTTCTTTGTGAGGGTTGTTTAAAAACCACCTGAAAGTCTGCACCAAGGTCCGCACTAAGAACTCTAAACTCTTACACATAATTCCACTACTTTTGGTTTCATATCTTAAAATAGAGTCATACAAAACGGAAAAACAATGTCATCTATTTTGTGTGTTTGCTTTTCTTCATGTATTTAATCAGAGGTGACTACCTGCATTTGGTCTGAAAGTCCAAATGATCTCCAAACGCGCTTTCACAAACAAACTGGACCTTGGTTCAGTTTGTTTTGAACCAAATGTGAAAGTTCGAACCAAACAGTGCAGGTGTAAAAGCCGCTTAGGATCTTGTAGAATAACACTATTTAATAACGCAACAAGGTCTGAGGTGTGACGCAGAGTAAATACAACACTCAACACTGGACATGAATACAAAGAATACAGATAAAATTGTGTTGAGCAAACATTAGTTGAAAATCAGAGTCATATGGAGCCATATGGCTCAGATCTCTCAGGGCCACTCAGCAGGTGCTTCTTCTATTTTCCACAGCTGCTGTTCTCCTGTGTTCTGCAGCCTGTCCACTGCTGTAAGATCTGAACTTGAACATTAACTACAATTTTGCTCAAAGATTGTGGGCCAACCCTGGATGAACTTTATGAGTCTGTCTGCATATTGTATAAATACCCTACGGCTGCTAAACAACATCACTTATGACTCCAAACATGTTCTAGAGTCAGTACAAACCAGTTTGAGCCGTAAGGTCAGACTGAAACTAAAATGTTTCAAATTGGAGTCACGGTTTTAAGCATGACAGATATTAGACAAAAAGTATTAATTCACAAAAAGTGTTAATGAGGGTGCTCGTGGCAGAGTGGTTAGCACTCCTGCCTCACAGCAAGAAGGTCGTGAGTTCAAAACCCGGCCGACCCAAACATTCTCGGCCGACTCTGGTCTTTCTGTGAAGAGTCTGCATGTCCACGTGTTACGTGGGTTCTCTCCGGGTACTCTGGCTTCCTCCCACCCAAAAATGTATGATGTAGCATATTATTTAAAGTTATTTATTTAAAGTTAATTTGTTCAGGAAAGAGAAAATGAGACACTGAAAACATACGTCTACAAAACGTACAAAACGTATAGAGAGGCACTCTTAATCTACTGACCTGATCAGCTCTCCAGACTGCAGGAACATCAACTATAACTTTATACACATACTACTTAAAAATCAAATAACAGAACATCACATTAAAAATCAAATATGCATTGGTAAAGACACCATGTGCAGCAGCCGCTTATGTAGCACACAATGTTTGTTTTTTTTCTCGGGAAGTGATCAATTATTTATTTTGCTCTATTGTCATTTAAACATCAAATCAGTTCTGGCTTTATTCAATCAGAATAGCCTTTTGAATTGGTTTAGCTTCTCCACATTGTTCCAATACTGTTTCAAATTTCACACACGGCTCATGTGCGTCGGGTTAGGAAGTGTAAAACTGCAGCACGCAGGGATATTGTGAGTGACTCTTTATCACATGTACTTTCGTATTCAGCATGTATCTTCAGCAACGTTATCCTCCGACTTTTAATTAATTGAAAGCAAGAAAATTGGATTCAATCAGAGCAAAAGAGGAGATAAACATGGCTGCTCATCTGCTCACCTGCTGTGTTTTTGTGTCTGTGGGCCTCCCTCCCCCGCCTGGGCATGCAGCTCAACCACAGCTTATTACAAGTCATTACAAAAAGGATATCTGCACAGCAGCTTGTTCCAATTCAGCTCATGAAGATGAGAGCTGTGAGGAGGCAAGGTGGCAGCATCTCACTGAGAACGTCTCATTTCAACTCGACACATGTAATGCAAGCACAAGGACAACTGTTCAGTGAGCCTTACAACCCGGCTGGATGGGGGAGGATGTGTTTACCTACAATAGGCCTGAGGGCTATTCCATATAGTGTGGCTTATAACTTCATTCCTGACTTAAAGGCTACATAAACAAGAATCAAACATACACCTAAAACTACCCCAAAGTTACCCTTATACAATATGTTTAATATTGTCTAGTAGTGGTCAGCTGGTTCATTTGTACTGCAAGGTGCATACTGTATAAGTATATGAACAAATTATATCTGTATATATATATATATATAGAGAGAGAGAGAGAGAGAGAGGATTAACACTGTCCTTTCAGAGCTAACGACTATGAGACCAGAACAGCCTGGTCCATCAGGTTTAGTTTCAGATCATACCCCTTCCTCTAGAGATTTAAGAGATGAAACATCTTGAAAACTAAGACCAGATGCTATTGCTTTATATTTATTTTCTTTACATTGTTACAGTTATTTTGCAATTTTTCCATCAGTGAGGCTTTTTTTATAAAGCAATTCCACACATTACATTTAGCTGACGCTTTTATCTAAAGCGACTTACATTAAGGTTCCATTCACAGTGTTACAGTCACTGGAGGCAAGGAGGGTTAAGTGTCTTGCCCAAGGACACAAAGACAGTATGAACTGTGGGGAGAGCGGGAATCGAACCGCCTACCTTCCGGTTGAAGGACGACCGCTCTACCCATTGACCTACTGCGCCCCGTAAACTTGCGATATTGTGCAACAATGGAAATAAAAAATGTTTGATTATAGATCTTTCAAGGATTTTATGATTCTTGGGATTGCACAAGATTGATATTAGTAACACAGTAACATTTGATTACTTTGTCAATGACACTCACCAAGAAACACTCACCAACAGTGGATTAAAACATTTACATTTGATGAATCTGTTAACGCTAAACAATCAAAGTGGATTGAAGAGATAGAAATGTGAATCCTGTTTGACCTTTTTGTATGCACAACCTCAGAATCTCATTTCCAACTGCAGAGGAAGGCAAACAGCCGCACGTGGTAATGCAATCAGTTATTGGAGCGCACCTGCAGAGACTCTGGGAGGGGATTATACGACTGCATCAGAGTGAGTATCAGACTTTGACTGGCACTGTGACAGGACCTAGCGCCTCTTAGACACTAAAAAAAAAGAGTGAAACAACTGAACTAACTGGAGCTTTTTAAAAATATGTTATTATACTTTTAATATTCCTTGTTGGCAGCCACCGCCAGAGGGCGCTCAGCATGTTTTTGATGTTGGTTTGAGAAAGATGGAGGTAAGGCAGCAAACAGAAAGAGAAGCAATCAGCATTAACAAATTGTGTTTCCATAACTTAATAACTTATAAAGCATAAAAGAAGCATCTTTTTTTTTATATTGCAAAAAAAAAAAAAAAAAAAAAAATGCAAATGAGGTGCTTTAACAAGAAGGAAATAAACTGTAGCTTAAAGATTAAAGCTAGTAATGTAATGTTTCCATGGTTTTAACATTTGAGTATACTTAACTTTGAGAGTTTGGGAAAGATACGAACAGGCAGTTTGGTAATGAGTAATATTATTATATTATTTTATATATTATATAATATAGTAATATTTAATATCATAATACTATGAGTAATAGCGGGAGTCTAACTCGCTGGACAGTACTCCCACTATTACTCGTAGCATTACTGTTATAAGAATTTTATTCTTATAATTGTGTATATTGTTTATAGTTAGTTGGTGCTCATAGTTCTCTACAGGTCATGTCAAATCATGTTATGTCCTCCATGTTATTCCAAGCATGGAGTAGACATAACTAAAGACATGGCTTGCCGGAGGACTTCTGCACCTGGAGCCTGGAGCTGGGGCCTTGAGGGGAGTGTGTATGCAAGATACACCTCCCACTGACAGCCCCACGGCAGTGATATAAAATGTAATGTTTTGCTTACCTCTGTAAGCAAAACGCACGATGTACCTTTGTTGTATCTGTGTAATTTGCTTCCCTTGCAAGGAATAAAACCTGGCCTTTCGCTTTATAATATAATCTGTCTCCGTGTCTCTGGATAATATAAGGATATAGAATTCTTTTGGACATATAGAATTCTTATAACATTTGGTGCCGTGACCAGGATTTCAATATTCGTTGTTTCTCATGCAAAGAGGTGAACTGACGTGCACGGAAGAAATGCACAAAGAAAGCATTTCTTGTAAGTCCCAAGCTGTGCTATTTAGCAGTAAAGGGCCAGATATCCCCTCTCTTTGTGTGTGAGCACTGTGACGAAATCTGGACTGAAAATAGAGAAGAGCAGAGAGACGAGAGGACAGAACAGACAGTCTGGCTGCGGAACAACTGGACTATTGGACTGAAAATTCAGGTAAACAGCTGTTTAATTTATTTTTGGTGTGTGTGTGAGTTTGTAATTACCAAAGCTTCCGGAAGTAGCTAGTTTTGGAAATCTGACATATGTTGAGCGGGCTGCATGTACTTTACATCATTAGTTGATGTTTTTCCATGAAGTTGGCCAGCATATGAGATTCTTAAACGCTGAAAGATCGAGAACCTAAATGTCATCTAGGGGTGAGGTCCGCTTTATCGAGAACCCAAATGTAAAATCTAAGGGTGAGGTTTAAAGCCGAAAAAGTATGTGTTTTTGATCAAGAACCTACATGTAAAATCTTAAAGGGTGAGGTTTTAAACGGGATATTCTGATGTTAATCTGTGTTAAAGCTTGTTGTCTTGCTAGATTTAAGTTTGATAGATACCTTATGCTTTGTAAGTCTTCAGGTGTTTCTTGAAACGGAACGCAGGCGAGTTCATTGGCCATGACAAGTGCGGAATCTATGAGATAGATAGAGCAGCTGATTACAAGAAGGAGTATGAGGTCTAAAAAGCTTGTCTAGAGAGCACAGGAATTTATCTTAGATTAATAATCACGTATCGTAATACGCCACAATCGAACTGCCTTGCATAGCTAGTATTGTTGGTTTTAATGGTGCGTTGGACGCACAGGAAAACTCGAGTATTGACCATTATCGAGAACCTACATGTAAAATCTTAACGGGTGAGATGAATGAGTCCAAGTCAATGTGACTATAAAAAGGCCTGCCTACGAGAATTGATTCCTGCAGATGAGAAATGAGATTTTAAAAGCCCACTAGATAGTGACAGGCTTATGCTGAAAAATGTTCACTGCATGTGAAGCGGTGATTTATAAAAGCCCACGAGAGCTTTTGCTGAAAAATGTTCACTGCTGGTGACGCGTGAGTGAGAGAAAAAGGAAAAGCCCACTGAAAGTGACGGGCTTATACTGAGAATTGTTGTCAATACTGAGAATTGTTGACCTAAAGTTAAAGATAAAGGTGTGTTTGAGAGAATAAATGTGTTATGAATGGGCCATTGTTGAATGAAGAATGAGTCTAATGATGTGAATCAGAACAAAAGTAATATTTTTGTTTAGAGAAAGTTTGAACAACATGAGAAAGGTAGCTTCCATAAGCTATTTTTCTAGTTTAAAAAAAAAGCAGAGAAACAGAGAAGAGATTTTGAAAGAAGTACACAGATGTACTTCAAAACACTAATCATTTGTATTTTGTTTAAATGTTTTGGAGCCTCTAGGTATCGGCTTCCTCCCTCTCTCCGGAAAACAGTGTCCTCTCCAAAAACCTTCCTCTGCACCCCACCTCCCACATGCTCCTTTTCGGCTGAAAAAAGCTGCAGACAGAACAGTAGCAGCAACACGGAAGCGGTAAGATAAACCAATTCACACTAACGTTTATTTGTTTTAAATTTTGATCTATTGAGATTGACCAAAAGGGTATTTGTAAAGTGTGTTTGCAAATTGGATGAAACTTGAAATTAAAATGAATGTAATGTATTTCTCTGAGGAAAAATGCACAATTGCCATTGGAGACGAGAGCGAGGTGGAGGTGGGCGTGACAGACGAGAGGGCACTGAGAGAAGGAGGAGGTCGAAACTGGGTCCAGACGAGAGACGAGGAGAATGACCTCATGAACTGACCGCTTCTACTAACAGGTCAGGCACATAAACACATAAAGACACATAAACACATGTAAATACAGACACATAGACAAAAACATGAGACACATCTACAGAGGAGAATGTGATTTTGGTTTATGAGAGAAAATAATGAGTATTCTGTTAAAGAACAGAGTTGGTTTTGTATTTTATGTGACATAGAAATGTGAACATTAAAGGTTTAAAGAAGTTAAAGATCCAACACTTGGATCTAAAATAGAATTAGTGATTGATGTTTTGCTAAACAATTTTGTGTATCTATTAGTACGAGAACTAATAGAGGTCCTTAATATCAGTGTGGTTCAAACACACGGTATAACGCCAATAAAAGAATGAAAATGATTACTTTGTAATTGGAAGAATTTTAAATATGCGTCTTAAAATTGAATTGCGCAGAGTAAGTTTATAAAGATAATATAACTTTATAGTTATGGGCCATAAGCTCATATTTAAAAGAAACACACAGGTTAACAGAACCTAAGTAAAGAAATAAACATTTATGTATTTCTCTGGTTTGGTTCTAACAAAGTGTGAAAATGGAGAAAGTGGATTCAAAACAACCACTGTTTGGATTCAAGGAATGTTTAAACACCAGATAACATTCTATGTAATTCAAGGTAACAGGGGCTTCACAGCACCCTCCTTTTGCTCCCAAGAGGGAGAAATGTTTGGTTTGGGTTTTTGTTTTTTTAGCTCCACAGACAGTGTGGCAGCCTTTACATTAAACAAACTTTTAATGTTGAGAAAAATACTGAGTTAGAAATGTCAGTGACAGAAACAGATTGCACTGAACTAATGTGTTAAATAAAGTTTATGATACTTAATTATGAAAACTGTTTGACCTTCTGACAGGTCTGTTGATATGAATAAAGTCCACATTTGAGTTTTATTGAATCTATGAAACATGATTTGGTAAACTAAACAATTGAATTAATGAGATTGAATATGGTTTTTGAGAAGAAAAACTTAAAGTTTAAGTAATTGGAAAATTGAAATGAAGATAGTTCAAAATAAATAATAATCATTATTTATTTTGGTACTTTATAATTAAGGTATAGTGTGATCTATACAATAAAGATTTAAACTGTAATGTAAATTGGTAATCTGGTTTTGGTGATTAAAAACATATCTATGTTAAAACAGTTCAAACTGTTAAAATGATCTTAAAGGTTTATTTGAAAAATTAAAGTTAATGAGAAATAAGTGAATAAAAAAGATAATTGTTAAACTAACAAGGTGAATTATTAAAGTTAAGAGCTTATGCCAATGGCTCGATGGGTTTAATCACTGTTTGAAGTGATTTAAGATTTTTTTTTGAGTACAGGGACTAACACAAGGTCCTTTTGAACAGATGTTAAGTTTTTGTTTTGGTTTTGGTTTTGATCAAACTTTAGGTCGTTGTAACCTAAAGAAAAAGAAAAAAAAAAGAGGTTGAGATGTTACATTTTATTAAATGAACAGTAATGATAATTACTGATTACAACTTTGGTGAATTTGAATAAAGAAAGAGAGACACGTTATTTTAATTTTACACTTGATGTTTAAAGGTTCTGTTTAACATTGAGTGAGGTGAATTCTTTATGTGGCATCTGAATGATAAATTTAGTGGAAACATAAAAATAGTAATTGATGAAATTGTTTTATGTTACATTTAAACTAATATGGGAAAAATACAAAAACAAACTGGTTTATTGTATTTAGCACCTGGTGATAAAACTGAGTTTTACAGAGACAGTATAGAACAAATCTATACTGAACACAATCCTGAAGAAATTTTATTTAAAAATAAAGCAGAATTTGAGTTGAGAAGTTGAGAATTTGAGATGAAATTTGTTGATTTTATGTTTAGTCTTTCCTTTTAAACAACAATCACAAAGGTGATGGTGTTTTGGAGGAAAGCAGAGTGAACAAGGCAGAGGCTTTGTGGTGTGTTCAAGCAGCTGGGACATGCTGCTGTTACTGGTTTAACCCCAGAGAGGGGGGTCTGACCCAAGGGTGATTAAGAAATTTTGTTTTGAAGTAAGAGAAAAATGTGTTTTCTTTCTAAAGAAAGTAATTTGAGGTAAATTAAACAATATTTTGAGAATATTTTAATTTAAAAGAACATGTGAAATAAATTGTGAATCGAAGGTGAATGTTTAAAAGTTTGTGACAATAGATCATGACAAACCAGTTCTGATCTATATAAATTATTTTTGTTTGCATCAATTGAGTTAAGATTTATCAAATTGTGGATGTTACCAATTACAGTTACAGGTAAAGACCTACAACTAATGGTAACTAAAATAAAACTGAACTAAACAAAGTTAAGTTTTAAATAGAACATAAACAAAAGTGATGCTATTTGGGAAAACATAAAGAAGATGAATAATTAGAAATGCTAATTAATGAAATAACAATTTAAGGTGGTAATTAAAAAAAAACAATCTGTTTTGATTTTATTTTTGATTTTTGTTTCATTTTTTTAAATTTTGAGCCATGGTTGTCCCACGTCTCAAAAAGGGGGGAGATGAAGGTTTGAACAAAACTGTGTTAAAGTGCTGAAGGGATGCTTGGTTAACCTAATGGTTAGCATGAGGCTGAAACAACAGTGTTTAATACAGTTAAAAGTTTAAATCAAATAATGAAATAAAGAAAGTTGACAGGACTTTTCTGGAGAAGCACTGTTTAGTCTGATTAAACCTTTTCAGATTAAAGTAGATTTCCAGCAGACCATATCTGTGGAAACAGGGTTTATCTGCTGTTTCAATTTTATGGTTTGATCATTTTAAGGGCTTTTATGGTTTCGTTGAAAACCTAGGAGGCACTTTCTATGGGTCTATAATGTCAGATAACGTTTTGATTTGTTTGTTTGTTCTTTATTTGGATGGAAGCCAACTACAACAAGTATACCAGTTCAGAAAAGGAGTTTTGACAATTAATATAGCCACCACCAGTAAGAGCTAATATTAACAGAGTTCTTTGAACTTATATCATCTTGGTTTACACCTGTGAAGGGAAGCACACCTGTGAGCAGGGCTAGTGACGGGTCACATGACTTCCTGTGACATCACTCTGAACTTGACAAACGTAGAGATCAGGGACAGGTGCAGTGCAAAGCAGAAGTCTGGAGGTTTTGTGAAAGTAAGACCATTAGACCAGCGTTGCCTGCTGACCGGAAACATGCGCCCCTTAAAGGATCCTCGTTTTATTTGTGTTCACATACAATGTGACGGAGAACATCGTGAGTGGAAACTCACACTTTAGGAGCCAAACAGCAGCTCCTCAGGTTCATTTGAGAGCCCCATTTACATCGATGACAGAGGTGTCCTTCGAAGGTGTCCTTAATGAATATAAGGCTAAAATTAAATTAGCATTAGGATTTGAATTTTACCATTTGGGACAATTTATGAAAAGGTGGATTAAAGTATATAAGGTATATTTATAAACAACAAAGGTTTATGAATTGTACGAGAGATGCTGTAACTGTTAATTAAAACTGGAAATGAGAGAAAACTGGTCCAAGGACTGGACAGAACAAAATAGCACTGAGCATGCTTTTAGCTGAAGAGGGGGGATCTACAAAAGGATTTCCTCCAAAGTAACACAGGACTAGTTACAGCAGAACTAAAGGTCTTTAAGAAAGGACTTCAAACTCTAACAGAGGAATTAGAGTATTCTGAATAGAGAAATTAATTTTGACCTGGTTTTACAACATATTTGGAAGATTTACTGGGATTTTAGAGTCTGTATTGAGATACAGTGCATATACTTGTTGTTGAACTTCCATGTCTAATAACTTTTGTTTGTGTTGCTTTACATGTATCCGGAGCTTGTTGGTGAGATTGATGAATGTGGCCATTGCTGGGTCAACATTCCTGGACATGCACCTGCCAAACGACTAAGGTCAAGGCTTTGACCTCAGATGAACACTTTGATATCTGAGGGACATTATTGTTTGCATGGACACCAACGGGACAACAGCTCCAGGACGGATCATACTACAGACCTAAGGGCCGTATGGTTCATTTTATTGATTATGCTGAAGAGAATTGATTTTAATCATTATGAATGTGCATATGTCTCACTCCATGTGTTTTTCTTTTCGTTACAGGGACAGGAATGGACAGGCAGGGACAGGCCAGAGATCTTGAGTCCAATGGGTTGACCAGCTCAACCTCTGGCATATTTTTCTACTTTATTTTGGAGTGACACTATGTTTTGATTTATGATTTATGGACATTTATGATTTATGGACTTTAAAGAATTTGACTTTGAAGAATCAGTGCATTACTCTGTGGGTTCCCATTTGATTTGAAACATATCCATTATAATCATTTGTTGTGTTTGTTTTGACATGTGTTGTAAGTTAATCATTTGAAGTGATTACATACGTTTGATGCTTGATGTTTGTGTTTTGTCACCGCCTTTGGGGCAAGGGGTGGATAGAAGAGTTTTTCCCAGCTTTAGGTCATTTTACCAATGGGTCAAAATGTTCTTCTGGCTAGGTCAACGCCCTGCTGGGTTTTTCTGTCATAGTTTAAAACTCAAAATCAAGCTAGTAGGTTGTTTATGCTAATTGTTATCAGCATAAAGAGGGGGGAATGTTATAAGAATTTTATTCTTATAATTGTGTATATTGTTTATAGTTAGTTGGTGCTCATAGTTCTCTACAGGTCATGTCAAATCATGTTATGTCCTCCATGTTATTCCAAGCATGGTGTAGACATAACTAAAGACATGGCTTGCCGGAGGACTTCTGCACCTGGAGCCTGGAGCTGGGGCCTTGAGGGGAGGGTGTATGCAAGATACACCTCCCACTGACAGCCCCCACTTTAGTGATATAAAATGTAATGTTTTGCTTACCTCTGTAAGCAAAACGCACGATGTACCTTTGTTGTATCTGTGTAATTTGCTTCCCTTGCAAGGAATAAAACCTGGCCTTTCGCTTTTATAATATAGTCTGTCTCCGTGTCTCTCTGGATAATATAAGGATATAGAATTCTTTTGGACATATAGAATTCTTATAACAATTACCAAACTGCCTGTTACTCTACAGTGTCGGAATACAAGTTTGTATCTTTCCCGAAACTCAAATAATTTCACCAAAAAATGTGTAAAAGTTACCTGTCCAACAGAAATCTGTCGACAGACGCGATCAGTCTTTTCTGTGTCTTCAGTGAACGCCATTGTGAAAAATAATCTGCGAGACACACTCTGGTTTTATTTAGCTCTTGAGTCATTTTTCTCCCCGGTCAGACCGGCAGAGCAGCATGAAAGCCGGGGATAGCACTGGAGCAACAAAAACACACTGTCTACACATGCGCAGCAACTGGAACGCGCGTGTGTAATGTAACGCACGTAGTAACAGTGATTGACAAGCCATTGACAGGGTCATTGGTTGCCGCGGTGATCGCATCAACCATTGGCTTTGTTTTATCACCTTAAATTCACAACTGGCATTTTAAACTGCACCAAGCACCAAAAAACAAGGCCTTTCTCGAGAAACACACTACATGTGCGGTCGGCATGGCATTTTATCTCCTCAATGGTCTTCTCCTTTGTCTTCCCCTCTACTTTGTGCTCTGTGTTTGTCTGTCTCCTTGTTTTGAAGTGGCTGGGCATGAATCTGCTGCAATATAAACCATGATCTTCTCTTCTCTGCCAAATCGTCAGTCGTCCACTGTGGTGAACACATGTGCAGACTCGTAAGTTAAAATAAATAAAAAGAGCTTTACATGCATTTGCAAGTGTTTTCTGATCAAGATTTCCTCCAGCCCTTGTGCCAACCAGCCTTTGGACTCCACCCGGATTCAGTCATTCAACTCCCCCTCCGCCTCCTCCAGTCCAACCAGCTCACTGGCTACCCTCTCTTCTCAATTTGACCTCTTTTCTCCAACTACCTGTTTAATAAATTGTCTTTACTGCACATTTGTCTGGGACTGCTTTTGGGTCCTAATTGATGTACTTTGTGACAGTTGCCCGTAAATTGAATGTTCATTTCCACCATAAGCTGTTTCCAAAGGCCTCAAAGAATTTGGCAGTACATCCAACCGTTCCACAGCCCAGGACCTCCACATTCAGCATCAACCGGTCAGCTGCTGCAACGATTAGTTTGCATAACCAAAGGATGTCTGCACAAAATCAGAAACTGTCTCAGGGAAGCTCATCTGCGCTCCTCTTCATCGGGGTCTCGACCTTTGGGGTCTTGACATTTGCCCAGTCGCGCTGTATTTAGTTACAAAAAGGTCACGG
This sequence comes from Perccottus glenii, assembly GCA_024416835.2. Classification (NCBI taxonomy): domain Eukaryota; kingdom Metazoa; phylum Chordata; class Actinopteri; order Gobiiformes; family Odontobutidae; genus Perccottus; species Perccottus glenii. Next base: position 818,876 of record CM044554.2, read on the forward strand.
CAGCTGAGTGTGAGTAGTTTTTTTTTTCAAACCGCCAAAACGTTCTGATATTGTTAATAAATGTGAAAAAAGAGGACATGATGCAGTGGAGGATGAAGGAGGACAAACGGGAAACACTGAACAGTCACCGACAAATGTTACGGGACAAGCAGCAAAAAGGAGGTGAAGAAGAGGGAGTGTTCAGTGTGAACAGGAGTTTATGTGGCTGAGGTGGGAAGGAGTTCTGTGACATCTGTAGAAAAGCAAACACAAGTAACGGACTTGTCGGGGGTGCACAACAACAGCGATGGAATTAAGTTCAGTTCTGTTTTTTCGGAATCATATTGTGTAATATACTGCGTTCTCTAGAGTTCAATCACAAAATATCCTTTTACTTTTTGTGTAATGTTACAGGTACCGGCTGGCACCACATAAACAGCTTATATGCTCTCTCTGTAAACAGGAGAAATAAATGAGACCAGGTAAACTCTGCGTCCGTTTTTCTCGTCTCGCTCAGCAGAAAGAGACAGAGAGGATTTATTAGACATTCACATTTTAAATCCACCTCTGTTACACACACTCAATGTTCACTTATCAAATAAACACGACTTCAAAATGAAATACAATTTGTCTTTTCTTCATCTTTCAGCAAATACTGAGTTTTAAGTTTTGAGTGATTTAAATAAATCAAAATGACCATAACCACGGTTACCCTTTAAGTTGTATCTTTTTTTACTCTAAATAAAACATAGCTTATGTTATCAAATACATATAAAACATAGTTTGTTACCATTTACATATGGTTCCTAAATGCATTTTCCTCTTCCAGCAAAAGTCATTTTTACTCTTCCCAAAATGCATGAGCTGACAGACTTTTAACTTATTTTTAACCACTTCTAAAATATAAATCACATTTGTTTAAACATCAGCTTTTAACCCTGACAAACTCAGTTTTTAACATTAACCTTTTAACATTTTACACAATATCATACATTTCAAGAGTATTAAAACTTTACAAAAATGTTCAAGGAGCTAAAAATAAAACCCTTCAGACGTGACTTTGGTAGTAACAGGTGACATTAACAGGCGCGAAAATGTGGCTACTGCTATATGTACAATTATGTCCACATACTCATTACACAGCCTTATTAGCGAACATTAAAACATTCAGTGACATGTCAACTGGACTGATGGCTCACCTAATGACTCATATGTGAGAAAACGACGTGGCCTTTTCTCACGAGCTGACCTTCTGGAGTCTGACTGAGTGTGATCTACAGGAGGAGTCAAAGGTCGAACTTCTGAGTCAGAGTTTTGGTGCCCATTGTTTTCCTCCCCTTCCACAGGTACAGTAAGTAAAGGTTGGTTTCCACCAGTAGGATCTGGTAAGTGTTCAGGTACAGTATGATTTTCTCTCCTTACAGGTGCTGGTTCTGACCCCCGAATCTCTGGATACCTGGTGAGTTGCTCCTGGTAAGTAACAGGTCTTTCCTCTATCCTTTCAGTCGGTCTCCTTAACCAGTATCCCGAGCCAGAATCGTTCTCTGAATCATTTTCACTGTCATCACTGGTGTCTGTTCGTCTTTGGGTGTCTGTCATTCTCTCTTTGTTTTGTCTGTTATGTGTTTTCTTTTCAGGAATAGATCTGGGGTCAGATGGAGTGACATCGACAGGTAAGTCATTCACCAGCAAAAGGAGATTACGGTGCAGTGTCCTGCTTTTCTTTTTGTCTCCAGTTTCAGGGCAGACAACGTACACTGGGTTCTCAGCGAGTTGACGTTCGACTATGTATACAGTCTTCTCCCAGTATGCCCTTAATTTTCCCGGCCCTCCACGTTCACTGAGGTTCCGGACCAGAACTCTGTCCCCTGGTTGCAGTACAACCCCCCTTGCTTTCTTGTCATACGTCAATTTTCCCTTGCACTGGACTTTTGCTATTCTCGCCAGCAATGGTAGGCTTCTGACATCTTTTTAGACCATTTTTCTGCAAATCCTGTAGGTGAATATGATTCCCTTTCTCCAACCAATCCAAACAGCAAGTCGACTGGGAGATGTGGGTGACGTCCGTAGAGGAGGAAAAACGGTGAGTAGCCGGTTGACTCATGTCTGGTGCAATTGTATGCATGTATAACATGCGGGAGGTGATCCTTCCACCGTATTTTCTCACTATCAGTCAACGTTCTTAACATCTGGAGAATGGTGCGGTTCAGGCGCTCAGCTGGATTGCCTTGTGGGTGATAAGGTGACGTCTGCGAGTGACTAACCCCTGACAACTGCTGTAATGATTGGAACAGTTTGTTCTCAAATTCACGACCCTGGTCATGATGGAGTTTGGATGGATATCCAAACCGGGGTATGAAATCATTGAAGATACGCTCAGCAGCTGTTTTACCACTCTTGTTCTTCGTGGGATATGCCTGGGCAAATCTAGTGAAATGATCAAGCACTACTAGAATATATTCATATCCCCCACAACTGGTTTCCAGATGCAAATAGTCAATACACACAAGCTCTAAAGGTAAGTTAGATGTGATGCTGCCCATAGGAGCTCTCGTGTGTGTCGTGGGTTTCTTAGACCTGATACAGGGACATTTTTGGGTGACATAGTCTTCAATTTCTTTAGCCATAAAGGGCCAGTAAAATCGTTCGAGCAAGATGAATCACTCTTTCTGTGCCTACATGACCCATCTCATTGTGTAGGTACTTCAGAGCAATCGGCCTGTATTTCAGAGGGAGGACCAACTGCTTTACCTGGATCGTCCTTCTGTAAAGGAGGCCATCTTCAAGCTGCAACTTACTCCACTCATGCAGCAGCTTTCTGGTGGCTCCACTTACAGTTCGGCGTATATCATCTGTCAAGTTTGTGTTTGACTCCTTTAACTCAATAATCTTGCCTATTGCTTGATCCCCTCTTTGAGCCTTAACAAGATCATCATGGCTGATAGCTGGCAAGTGACAATGAGGTTGTGATGGAGAATCCAGTGAACACATGTTAAGTGCTGCAATCCAGGCCACATCCTTCCGTTCTGCTGCCTGACTCCCTTCCCATGTGGCACGCACTGCCTCGTTCGAGAACTCCTCTGTACAAGCCACCTCATATTTCCCCATGTCCAAGGGGACTCGAGAGAGTGTGTCTGCATCAACATTTGATTTTCCAGGTCTATACCTGATGTCGAACTGGAAATCTGAGAGTTCTCCCACCCACCGATGGCCAACAGCATTCAGTTTTGCTGTACTCATGATATAGGTCAGGGGGTTGTTGTCCGTGTACACAGTGAAATGGGGAGCGTAGTACAGGTAGTCCCGGAATTTTTCACACACAGCCCATTTCAATGCGAGGAACTCCAGTTTTCCACTGTGCAGGTGGTAGTTACGTTCAGCCGGTGTCAAAGTCCTCGAGCCATAGCCAATGACTCTTAGCTTCCCATTCTGGCGCTGATAGAGGACAGCCCCCAGGCCCTGGTCTGAGGCGTCTGTATGCAGCGTGAAAGGTAGGTTGAAATCAGGATACGCTAAGACAGGTGGGGTTATAAGGAGAGTGACCAATTGCTCTAAAGCTTCCTGATGTTGAGCGGTCCAGTCAACAGGCTGCCGGGAAGGCAGCTGAGGCGGGTGGTTTTCCCACATGTTGAAATCTGGGCTTTCCTGATTTAGTTTGGAGAAGCTCATAGATTGGCTTCGATCCTGGAAAAATCCTGGATGTAGGAGCGATAATATCCCAAGAAGCCGGTCAGTTTCCTTACTTCACCAACTGTCTGTGGTGTCTTGCTTGTCAAGGTTTTGACTGCTTCAAGGTCCCGTGGGTCTATCTTGATACCATCAGCTGACACAAGACGCCCCACGTATCTGACTTCTTGTCTGAAAAGCTCACACTTCTCAGGTCTCAGTTTTACTCCGTGATGTTGAAGAGCCTGGAGCACTTTGCGGAGGGCCTCCACATGTTCATCGAATGTTTTGCGTAACAGAGCACGTCATCCAGATAAGGGATGCAACATTCATCCCTGAGGGGGCCCAGCACCTCCTCCATGCTCCGCTGAAATGCTGCTGGGGCATTTGAGAGTCCGAATGGGATACGGACCCATTCGTAGAGGCCCCACGGGGTGACGAAGGCAGTCAGGTGACGCGAACCCTCGGCGATGAAACCCTGATGGTAAGCTTTTCCCTGGTCTAGGATGCTAAACCAGGTGTAGCCCCCCAGTGTGTCTGTCAGGTCTTGTATTCTGGGTAGTGGATGTCGATCAGGCACAGTCTTTTTGTTCAGGAGCCGATAATCGATACAAAGACGTAGGCTGCCATCCTTCTTCCTAACACAGACAACTGGGGCTGCATAAGGGGACTTAGATTTAACAATCCAGCCTCTCATCAGCAGCTCCTGCACGTACTCCTTTACCTCTTTAAACAGTGGCTTCGGGACTGCTGAGTATGCTCTCTGAACAGGAATCTCATCTGTGAGGGTAATCGACATTTGTAAGCTTGGTATACATCCAATATCATCGCCGTCACGTGCGAAAGCCCCGGCTTCTTCACACAGCATTTTGTTGACTTTTTCCCTTTGTTTATCATCAAGGTGACTGAGGTTGATGGGAGGTTGCCATGATGATGGATGGGCGTCAACAGGTGTTGAAACAGCACTGTTAACAGTCACTGTGGGCTCGGGTGCTTCAGGTGAGTCTGTTGCGATCACTTTTCAACACAGTGGATGCCACCAAGTACTGTCTTTCTTGGAAGAGTTACTGCATGTTTAGTGTTGTTACCCACAGGTACAGCTACATAAGGTTTTCTTGGATTTTGTACCTCCAACAGACCTTCACCCACATCCAGTTCTGTCAACTGCACATTGTCATCATCAGGCTCAAATAGGAAGACTGTGTCAGATGTACTCATGAGGGAGGGACTTGGCACTTGACCCAGGCTACCTGACCTGCTGGGATAACCATGTCCTGTCTGCCTGTCCGTAGGAGCCCGCACTGCACAGAGGGTCTGCTGGTTTGGATGAAGCTCACCATTAGCTCTGCCTTCTCTGCTGGTATACACAAGGCATTACAGAGTAGAACGACAAGGGTTGAAATCAGCTTTTCAGGTTGTTTTTGTATCATCTCTTCCAGCACATTGAAACCCAACAGTGGTCTCTCCAGAGCAATACTGCTGACAAGAAAAGGCACAGTGATTGACAGATTAGGGTCCTCATTCCCCATCAAATTGACTGTAAGGGCAACCCAGCCATCAAAAGGGAGGACGTCACCATTTACTGCATACACCCTTAACTCGTCTTTGTCACCTATAATGTCGCTAAGTGCCCTAACAGGAATGTCAGGTAGATATTTACTCTTCCAGTCTCTATCAATCATACTCACTTGAGCACCAGTGTCTAGCAGAGCACTGGCTGCTAATCCATTAAGATTACAATGGGTGAGAGCTTTCCTTCCAATGAGTTTGGCTAGATGTTCCCCTTTGCTGTGAGGTAAGTCATAAGGGAATGGATTGGTTGTCTTGTTGGTTTCTTTCCGTCTCTTTTCCATTATTTCGTTTTTTTCCAGTCTTTCAATTTCAGGTTGATCAGTATGACAAGTGTCAGGTAGGGACGATCGCTGAGACCCGGTCACTGTTTGTCCCTCGGCAGAGACCGGCTCCAGTTTCCCTGCCGTGTTGGTCTCTTTAGACAGCCCACTGCCCGGTGACCTTCTTCACCACAATGGAAACAGTGAGGGCAGTCGGGACGATTTTGCTCCACACACTTGTCACAGCCATATGGTTTCTCTCTCCTGCGGTCTCCTCTACCTTTTCCATTGTGGCTGAACTGTCCTGCCACCGGTGTCTGCATTGACTGCCTCATGAGCTCAACTGTACTTGTAAGCTGTTCAAGTTTCTCTGTTAACTGCTGGATCACATCTGTTTTTGGCACCTTCTCCTTTACACTAGGACACTGTGTAGCATTAACTTCAGACTGAGCACTGTGCACATTTGTTAGTCTTTGACGGGGCGGGACCTAGCCTTCGCTGCCTTTCACTTTCATCACACATCACTTTCTTCATCTGTTTTAAAATTGTCTCATCCGATACTCTGGGGTCCCCAAGCAATGGCTTCAGCTCTCTGCGGACATCATCATGTTTATGACCTAGGCCCTGATATACGGTGTGGAAAAACACATCCTGCACTGTGCTTGCACTATACTTGACACCTGTGTCAGCATGTTTGGAGGCCAGCAGGATCTTCTGCTTAAGTCCTATAACTCGGTACAGGAACTGTTGGGGTGTCTCATTGTCTTTTTGTTTGGTGCACATGAGCTCCTGGAACAGCTTGGTATTACTTTGCTCACCCAGGTGGGAGTGGAGGAACGCTTTTAGCTCTTCTACAGTTAGATCATCCTTATTCATTAACATGTCTTTAAAAGTTCCTGGCTTGATGACTTTGAGGACAGCTCTTACAACCTCTGCATCGCTGAACTGCTCCTTTAACCCGTCTTCCATCTGCCGACAGACACTGTTATAGCTTAGATCTGACCCCTGGTCCCCAACCTGACCCCCCTGGATCTTCAGTTCCCTGCGATGAAGGTAAGACAACTCTTTTAAGGAGAACAACTTGTCATGTGTTAATGGTGTTGTGTGTTCACTTAAACCTCTGCTGCCTGCTACTTTACTACTCTGTGTGGTGCATCCTATCTTTACAGATGACTGAGGTACAGACTGTGGAGTGGGTGTGTGTTTGCACTGTATACTTTTCTTACTCAGCTCCTCATAACTAGGAAGTATTTTCTGCAGCTCTGTGTCATGTGTGTCACTAGCCGTAGATAGTGTCATGTGAGTTGTATTAGTAATCCCAATATCGGTAGTATCCCTATCATCAATTGGGTTATCATTATCATTAGCATCCCCGCTGTCAGATACATTAATTGCTACAGCAACTTGTGAAGCACGACCCTGAATGGCTATGTCAATTAATTCCCTTAAGTTCAATAAGTGTGCCATCCCAGAATCCTCTAACTCCAGTAAAGGCTCACTGGACATGAAACTGCAAATGTACTCAAAACAACCCTCCTCATCAGTCAACTTGACGTGAGACTCGTCAATTCCTGGCACTGGACCCACTGACTTGGCAATCTGGAACAGTTCATCTGCAGAGAGTGAGAAGGGTCTTTTGATGGCCCACACCAACCTTTTCCTCTCACCATCCGCCATACTGCGTCCCAATTCCTCACACTTGGTCACGAGAGCCCAGGATCACAATTCACGCTCTGTTCTTGATGGGTGTTGATTTCAGCACAGCACAGTCATTAGTCTTCATTCATTACAGGTAACCTCTTCATCCATAGACGGCATCGATGGTATCTGGAGATCTTTTTCCGCTGGCTGCAGCTCACTGGTTACATCAGGTCACTTTTGGTCCAAGGTTGCAGTATCACTGGATCAGCTTCCGGCCACAAGGTGGGAGTGATCCCGGACGAGCCCCCAATAAACTGTTACAGGTACCGGCTGGCACCACATAAACAGCTTATATGCTCTCTCTGTAAACAGGAGAAATAAATGAGACCAGGTAAACTCTGCGTCCGTTTTTCTCGTCTCGCTCAGCAGAAAGAGACAGAGAGGATTTATTAGACATTCACATTTTAAATCCACCTCTGTTACACACACTCAATGTTCACTTATCAAATAAACACGACTTCAAAATGAAATACAATTTGTCTTTTCTTCATCTTTCAGCAAATACTGAGTTTTAAGTTTTGAGTGATTTAAATAAATCAAAATGACCATAACCACGGTTACCCTTTAAGTTGTATCTTTTTTTACTCTAAATAAAACATAGCTTATAGCTCATAGTTATCAAATACATATAAAACATAGTATGTTACCATTTACATATGGTTCCTAAATGCATTTTCCTCTTCCAGCAAAAGTCATTTTTACTCTTCCCAAACATTAACCTTTTAACATTTTACACAATATCATACATTTCAAGAGTATTAAAACTTTACAAAAATGTTCAAGGAGCTAAAAATAAAACCCTTCAGATGTGACTTTGGTAGTAACAGGTGACATTAACAGGCGCGAAAATGTGGCTACTGCTATATGTACAATTATGTCCACATACTCATTACACAGCCTTATTAGCGAACATTAAAACATTCAGTGACATGTCAACATATTACACTTCAGGTAATTTGATTAATTTAATTTTCCACCAACCTGTAAACAGGAGAAATAAATGAGACCAGGTAAACTCTGCGTCCGTTTTTCTCGTCTCGCTCAGCAGAAAGAGGAAAACCGCAAAGCGGACAAAACTGACGTAAAGCCCAGTGGAGCACAATAAACGCCACACTACCCCCTGCTGGCGAACTCCACAATTACTCCTCGCCTGTATATAGAATGTATTAATCCAAGGATGGTGGAACCAAGTAAATTACCCCTGAACAAATATTCAAAAACATTCTTTTTAGAAATTTCAGAAACTACCACAAATGTGATAACACTTTAGTGGGCATCACAGTAACATTATCTGTTGTACTTAAATAAAACAAATAACTTGTCCTCTATGCTCGTCTTGAAATTTCTTAAAATGTGAGTAAAACGAAAAGCCATTATAAGTATTATTAATGTATGAAAATGAAAAATGACAGGTAATGATAGACGAGGATGGAAATTTTACGACTCCGTCCGTCAAAATGACGGAGAGTGAGAAAGTCTTGTGCAACCTCTGGTCTGTGTTTGTTTTTGAGAGGAAACTATTCAAAACTGGCAGGTTTGGAAGTAAAACAACATGTCTTCTGAAACTGTGGGATAATTTTAGTGCATTTTGTACAAATAAAACACTCCATTGTATCGGCCTATCTCTTTTCCCTCTGTTTGAGCTGCTAAGCATGCCGAGTCAGGAGAGGTCTGCTTGTCCCGGTGGCATGGAATCATATATCATTTATATCAGAGTTTTCCGTCCATCTGAGGGTACTGTATCAGAGAAATAGGGAAGATTCTACCAATAATTTGTCTAAGAACCATTAAATCAATACAAGAATGTATATTTTTGGACTTTAAAGTTTGGTGATGCTATTAGCTACGCTGGGTACGCAGTGCCACTTTGAAAACTGTTTTCATAAATTTATCATATCATTATTAGCATTCTTCATTCAACAAGACATGGTAAAACAGAGCACAATTATAGTGTGTGGTCCGAAGAAATGTATTGCAAGAAACAAGAACCCATTGTTACATTTGTATTTTATTTCTATTCTGCTGCTGGTGGTATTTGTACTCATTAAAATACCCTCCTGAACCCAGTTTGTACTCACCAGACTTTCTCCAAAATCTACTCCTGCAGACTCAATACAATGCACCAAATTGGATTCGAGGACTTGTGGACTCAAATATACTACTGTAATGCAACCATTTATTTCATCATGAATTGCACTGAAAAGGAGATGTGTGGGGCTCAAGAACAGTGCACAGACTTAAAATCCTATCTGGAATATGAAGTGTATGCCATATTAACAAGGACAGTGAGGTCTTTAACATTAACATCAGATAAGTTTCAACTGTAGGTGGGACACAAAATAAGCATACAAAAATTAACTATATGGAAAATACGCCCCATTGCATGTATTATTGAATAACAGAGCAGCCAGTGTAGAAGTGACCTTCTCTTTAATTACGCTAACAGCAATGCACTTTCATGTTAGATACATTACAGTTATTTAATTGCTGGTCAGTGTATGAGTAATTATATGGCTGCCGTTAGTTTTAAACAGAGGTAAAAAATAAACCCTGGGCTCATGTTGGGATGAATGCAGCTCAGATTATCATCCACTCTCCTAAATATGACCTAATACACCCTGGCTCCCACACTGTATAGGATACTATTGTATTTGTGTGACAATCAGCCACTTTTCTTTGTCTGACCATCTTAAGTGACCATCCCACTACTTGTTTGTACTAAATGATTGTAAAAAATATGGATTTCTTCCACCAATTGCTCCCCTATTTACAGATAATGTTCTTACCACAGGGCAATACAATGGTGGTTACAGTGGAGATCGAAAGTTTGGGCACCCCAGGTAAAAAAAAATATTAATGTGCATAAAGACGCCAGGAAAAGATGGAAAAATCTCCAAAATGCATCAAATGACAGATTAGACATCCTTATAATAAGTCAAAAAAAGTTAGATTTTATTTCCATCATTTACACTTTCAAAATAACAGAAAACATAAAAATGGTGTCTGCAAAAGTTTGGGCACCCTGCAGAGTTAATACCTTGTACTGCCCCCTTTGGCAAGCTAGGACCTGACAGTGTCATGGATTGTTCTCAATCATCGTCTGGATAGACCAGGTGATGTCAATCTCAAAGGTTTTAAATGCCCAGACTCATCTGACCTTGCCCCAACAATCAGCACCATGGGTTCTTCTAAGCAGTTGTCTAGAAAACTGAAACTGAAAATAGTTGACGCTCACAAAGCAGGAGAAGGCTATAAAAAGATAGCAAAGTTTTTTCAGATGCCAATATCCTCTGTTCGGAATGTAATTAAGAAATGGCAGTCATCAGGAACAGTGGAAGTTAAAGCAAGATCTGGAAGACCAAGAAAAATATCAGACAGAACGGCTCGCAGGATTGTGAGAAAAGTAAGTCAAACGCCTTCTCGGATCGAGGTGGACCCAAAAAGGCGTTTGTGCACATTCATGACCTGAACACAAAAATATGTAAATAAAAGGGTTATCTTTAGAAATGGCTCTCCAGCGCCCCCTACAAACTTATAATGGGACCCAAGAATTTAGTTTGTTATAGAGACATAAAATTTGGTACACACATCTCTTATGTCATGACGAGCATAAAAGCCAATGACAACCACCCCCTATCTATAAATGTGTTGCCATAGCAACGTCCCAAATATGTGGAAAAAGTCAATGGGAAGTGAAATTTTTTGTTTGTCGTAGGCAAATGAAACTTGGTACACACATCCACCATGGGCTTATGAACAAAAAAGCCAATGGGGACCACACCCTATCACACACGGGAAGGCGGCCATTTTGAATTGAAAATGTGAACCGACTTATAATACACCTGTCTTTTAAAAAACAACAGAAAATAGCTGCTTCATTCCACAGACACCAAACTTGGGCAAAATGAGCTAAACATGTGTGTCTAAAATAGACAGGTGTTTTTCTTGTCGTTTTTGCTTGAGTTATATATTTTTTTTAATTATAATTTGTCTGCAAAATGATCCTCAATTTGACCCAGTAAACGTGCAACTAAAAGTGATTTTTATTGGTCCCAGACTTCAAGCCCGGTGAAAAATTTATGTATTTGAAGTCCCCGAGGAAAACGAATGAAAAACCCCTGGAAAATGAAAATACATTGTGCCTAAGATCCAAGATGGCGGTGCGAGTACATCGCGAGGCTCAGGGTCTCTCCAGTTTCTGCAATTTTGCAGTATTACTCTTGCTTATCTCGGGTCTGTTTGTGCAAAACAGTTGTGCCTTTACATCGTACACCCGGAGTGAGCTTTTGGATATTGGTTCGCAAATTTCCGACGGTTTTATAGACAACCTTCGACTCCTTCCTGAAATCGCTAGGACGCCCGAAGCAGCGGATTCTTCCCGGCCGGGTGGAAGTGCTCGCAGGCGGCGTCGAGAACGTAAACAAAGACGAGGCAGACGCGGAGGACTTAGAGCTAGGCTAAAGCTAACACCTCACCGGCTCTCTTTACTTTTTATTTTTTATTTAACCTTTATTTATCCAGGTAAACTGTTTGAGAACCAATTCTCATTTACAAACATGACCTGGCCCCATGTGTGTTTGGGGGGGGGACTATTGTACATGTTTTTGGTGGTAGGAAACCGAGTACCCGGAGGAAACCTACGCAGACACAGGGAGAACATGCAAACTCCACACAGAAAGGCCCTGCCTTGGATGGGATTGAACCCAGGACCTTCTTGCTGTGAGGCAGGAGAGCTAACCACTCTGCCACTGTGCCGCCTACCCAGTATCTTCCTCGCCAATGTCCGATCGCTAGTAAACAAAATGGATGAGATTCGACTCAACATGACACACAGCAAAAGACTTCTGAACTGTAACGTCCTTATCTTCACGGAGACGTGGTTAAATAGTGGAATACCAGACTCTGCTATTGAGCTCACGGGACATCACACGCAGACAGAACAATAGATGGATCCGGTAAGACAAGGGGAGGCGGATTGTGTATTTACATTAACAAAGCTTGGTGCACAAGCTAACCTAGAGTTTCTCATGGTTAAATGTAGACCGTTCTATCTGCCGCGGGAGTTCACTTCCACCATTATAACTGCAGCTTATATTCCCCCGGACGCTGATGCCAAGCTTGCTATGAAAGAACTTTATGCAGCCATCAGTAAACAACAGACTCTTCACCCAGAAGCGGCGTTTATTGTTGAGGGTGATTTTAATCACTCTAACCTAAAGACTGTGCTACCCAAATTTCATCAGAATGTTTCCTGTCACACCAGAGGAAACAAAACCCTAGACCATGTCTACACAAACATGGCTGGAGCTTACGTGGCGACACCCCTCCCCCACCTGGGACAATCAGACCACATCTCTTTGTTCCTCACTCCCAAATATTCACCCCTCATCAACCGTGTGAAGCCATCAGTGAAGACCATCAAGGTGTGGCCTGCGGGGGTAGATTTCACACTCCAGGAAAAGTTTCTACACACAGACTGGAGTATGTTTGCTTCCCAAGCCACCAGTGGTGCTCACACAGACATTGACTGCTACACCTCCTCTGTATTGGATTATATTAATACCACCATTGACAGTGTTACAACCCAGAAACAGATCACCACATACCCAAATCAGAAGCCATGGATGAACAAGGAAGTGCACCTCCTGTTGAAGACACGCAATGCTGCCTTCAGATCAGGAGATGCACAAGCCTACAGCACATCCAGAGCAAACCTGAAGAGGGGCATCAAAAAGGCCAAGCACTGCTACAAGCTGAAGATAGAGGGACACTTTTCCAACTCTGACCCTCGACGCATGTGGCAGGGCATCCAGGCCATCAGTGACTACAAACCCACCCACTCCACCCCTGCAGCCACCGATGTCAACTTCCTGAATGAGCTAAATGACTTTTATGCTCGCTTTGAAAGAGACAACAGAGAAACTGCAACCAAGCTCAAACCCTCAGTTGACCACCCTCCAATCACACTCTCATCCACTGATGTCTGCAAGGCACTGAGCCGGATCAGCACACACAAGGCTGCTGGACCAGACAACATCCCTGGTCGTGTTCTCAGGGCATGTGCGGAGCAGCTCGCTGGGGTTTTTACAGACATTTTCAACCTGTCTCTTGCCCAAGCAGCTGTACCAACATGCTTCAAATGCACTTCCATTGTGCCAGTGCCAAAACACTCTAGTCCAAGGTGCCCTAACGACTACCGCCATGTAGCACTCACATCCATCATCATGAAGTGCTTTGAGCGGCTGGTCCTGGAACACCTAAAAGACTCCATACCACCCACATTGGACTCGCATCAGTTTGATTACCGCAGCAACAGGAGCACAGAGGATGCAGTTGCTATGGCACTGCACTCTGTGCTCACCCACCTGGACAATAAGAACTCTTATGCACGTATGCTGTTTGTTGACTTCAGCTCAGCATTCAACACTATTATCCCGACCAAGTTAATAGCCAAACTTGAAGACTTGGGCATCAATACCTCACTCTGCAACTGGATTCTGGACTTCCTGACCAACAGACCCGATCTGGATCCACCTGCTCCACATCCATCACACTTAACACTGGTGTACCACAGGGCTGTGTGCTAAGCCCATTTCTCTACTCCCTCTTCACATCCGACTGCAAGCCTGTGTTTGGATCTAATGCCATCGTCAAGTTTGCAGACGACACTACAGTGATTGGTCTCATCAGCAACAACGATGAGACTGCCTACAGGGAAGAGATCCAGCACCTGTCCACATGGTGCAACAAAAATAACCTGCTCCTCAACACCACCAAAACGAAGGAGCTCATCGTGGACTTCAGGAAAGAGTCAAGAGGCACACACGACACCATCCACATCAATGGAATGGACGTTGAGCGTGTCTCCAGCTTCAAGTTCCTGGGGACCCACATCTCGGCTGACATGACCTGGACAACCAACACCTCCAGCCTGGTCAAGAAGGCTCACCAGCGCCTCTTCTTCCTGAGGACACTGAGGAAGAACCAGCTCTCCTCGGCCATCCTGGTGAACTTCTACCGCTGCGCAATAGAAAGCATCCTGACGAACTGTGTCACAGTATGGTATGGGTGCTGCTCTGTCGCGGAGCGCAAGGCATTGCAGCGGGTGGTGAAAACTGCCCAACGCATCACAGGGACTCCACTTCCTGCCATCGAGAACATCCAGAGGAAACGCTGTCTGCGTCGAGCTCGCAGCATCCTTAAGGACTCCTCCCACCCCCCACCATCCCACTACCCTCATAGACTCTTCTACCCCCCCCACCATCCCACTCCCCTCACAGACTCCTCTCTCACCCCCACCATGCCACCCCCTCACAGACTCTCCTCTCACCCCCACCATCCCACTACCATCATAGACTCTTCTACCCCCCCACCATGCCACTCCCCTCACAGACTCTCCTCCCACCCCCACGATCCCACTACCCTCATAAACTCTTCTACCCCCACCATGCCACTCCCTCACAGACTCTCCTCCCACCCCCACCATCCCACTACCCTCATAAACTCTTCTACCCCCACCATCCCACTCCCCTCACAGACTCTCCTCCCACCCCCACCATCCCACTACCCTCATAGACTCTTCTACCCCCACCATCCCACTACCCTCATAGACTCTTCTACCCCCACCATCCCACTCCCTCACAGACTCTCCTCCCACCCCCACCATCCCACTACCCTCATAGACTCTTCTACCCCCACCATCCCACTCCCCTCACAGACTCTCCTCTCATCCCCCACCATCCCACTACCCTTGCACTACTGCACCTTAGCTACCAACTGTTCATACAGTACCAACTGTTTACATTTTGCATCATACTTATTTGCACTGTCCACCTTAAATCTACTGCTTACCTTAAGCTAACATACAATTGTGTACATCTACCTGTAAAATTCTGTTTATAGTTGGAGACATCTGTATATTACATTTACATTTATAGTACATATTCACCTGTAAATGCTGTTTATAGAAAGAGACACCGTAATTATATTTATGGCACACACTCAGCCTATAGTTACTCACCTATCGTTATAGTAATAACCATCTGTATATTTATATTCATTGTACATATTACTCGTAAATCCTGTACATCTCCATATCCTGCACGTATGCAACCATTGTATATATCCTGCACTTGCTGCTATTGCACTTCTGGTTAAACCTAAACTGCATTTCGTTGCCTTGTACCTGTACTTGTGTAATGACAATAAAGTTGAATCTAATCTAATCTAATCTATGGAAAGTGAAAGTAAATTTTTCCAATGTAGAAATACAGAACTTGGTACATCCATAGGACACCTCAGGGCAAACAGAAAAGTTTATTACAGCCATACCGTAAACTCAACAGGAAATCTACTATGTTGGGTGGAATGCGTGAGCACCTAAATCGCAGCCCTTGTGTCTAAAGGCTTTTCATCTAAACAGCTCCAAATTTGTTTTAAAGCACGAAATGCAATCCTCCGAATATATTTGTCCCCGCGTTCTTAAGGGCCTTTATCGCCGCTTGCGGCTTTAATTTATTTACTCATTTAAATCAAAGCCAGGCTAGGCATTTTTTTCACTTCATATTATCTCTGGGTCTCAATTATTTACAGTTTGGGTATTCCAAAACAGGTTTGATTGAGGTTTAGTTACACAAACCAAAGCACCCCTCCGTTGTTACATTTTGAAACAGTAATTTTACTTAGATATGATGCAATTGTTTAATAGTGGGACATTTATTTAGGTTGGCTTAGATAATATATATATATATATATATATATTCTGTATATGGCCTTGAGACTGAAAATGTCCTTTACTTCTCTAAACTGTGGCTTTAATCAAATATAGGTAAGAATTTATCTATTCATAAAAATGTATGGGACCTACCTTAAGCTTGACCTTGTGACCTATTATTAGCTACATATGCAAATGTAAGAACACTTATTTGAGGATCAAGTAATTAATGAAAAAAGGTCATCTTTGACCCATGTGCCTTGAGTTTCAGATAAGTGGGCTCAAAGGTATGGTTCAACTTTTGTACTATGAGCTACTTGCTGTGGACAGTGCACTCTTAGTTTGGAGAAATAGACAGGAGTTGTTATTGTCATATGTTATATGTTATATTGTTATATGTTATTCAACTCTACTGCTGTAAATAAGTAAAAGTAAAATTGTTGACAGACTGCTCATTTTGGCTCTCATTCATCAATGTTGTGCAGAAACAAGTGCAGACCTGTGTGTAAAAGTGGTCCTACAACAGACATGCATAAGATTTATGAATCTGTCAAAAATCAAATAACACACCCCCATTCACATCCTCATTTTACATCATGGAGGGGCGTAAGAGAGCTAAAAAGAGGAACATCTCTGAATTGCAGATTAACACTATTACCAGGGATGTTGAAAAAAATAAGCTAATATTGTAGATGATTCAACACCAGGCACTAGTGGCTTGGAGCCCGTCCCGGAGCCTGTCGAGGAGCATGCTGAAAACCAGGCTACTGCAGGTCAATAGTAAGACCCAGGAGGACCTGGAGAGATGAATTCTGTATGTTACTGTAGGTGGAGATTAATCGTTCTCTTTTGTCAGTAAATGACACTAAAGCGTATTAATGAAAACTTAGAATGTTCAGAGTAAAAAATACAGCCCACATTCTAATAAGACTTTTTATTCAATAATGTCCTGATCCACCTTATGGCTCCCAGAGCCAATGATATTGGTTCTCAGGGCATCGGTTAGTCTGGTTGGTGCGTCTGCCTGGGACCCTCTGTGCAGAGCCCCACATAGCTCTCTAGTGTGGTGAAAGTGGCATCACTGGTTTGTTTCTGGATTGGGTGAAAAAAGGATTTCATTTGGCTGACACGTTCCTTAATAGATCTCTGCTATCACAAAAACTCTCTCCCTGGGGGGCGCCAATGTGTCCTCCAATAGCGCCAGGTATGGCAAGGCAATTTTATTTGTATAGCACAATTCCTACACTGGGTAACTCAAAGTTCTTTACAGAAATAAAAGACAATTTACAAGATTTAGATTAAGAAACATAAGAAAAATTTAAAAACATTTTAAAAAGAAGAGTGCGGATAAAAGAAAAAACTAACACTTTAGGTTGTAGTGTAGGCGGAGCTAAAGAGGAAGGTTTTTAACCTCCCTTGAACATTGTTAAAGTTGAGGCTGTTCCAGGTTTTTGCTGCATGAAACTTAAACGCTGCTTCACCCTGTTTAGTTCTAACTCTGGGCATGAGCAGAAGGCCTGTCCCAGATGTTCTCAGAGTCCGAGGAGGTTCATAAGTAACTAGCATGTCAGAGATATATTCTGGTGCTAAACCATTTAGAGACTTGTAAACCAGCAGTGCTGTTTTAAAGTCTATTCTCTGAGCAACAGGAAGCCAGTGCAGAGATTTTAAAACTGGCGTAATGTGGTTGTACTTCCTGGTTTTGGTTAGAACCCGAGCAGCCGTTCTGAATAAGCTGCAGCTGTCTTAACCCTCGTTTGAGAGACCAGTGAGCAGGCCGTTACAGTAATCTAACCTGCTGGAGATAAAAGCATGGATAAGTTTCTCTAAGTCTGGTTGAGACATCATCCCTTTGACTCTGGACATGTTTTTAAGGTGATAAAATGCAGATGATGTAATTGACTTAATGTGACTGTGGAAATTCAAGTCTGAGTCCATGATGACCCCTAGATTTCTAACCTGGTGTTTAGATTTTAGAGAAAGAGACTCGAGGTGACTGCTGACACTTTCTCTTTGTTTCTGTTCCAAAGATGATTAGTTCAGTCTTGTCTCTGTTCAGTTGGAGAAAATTATTTTGCATCCACATGTCAATGCCTGCTGTGAGTGAAATGTAAATCTGATCTGAACAATGTATGCCATTGTTGAGTCAGCAGCTCCTGTGGTGCATAAAAGCAGCAAAGTGTAAGTTTGTCCAAGTGAGCAAAGGGGTCGCCCAGGTACCCTGGTCATGTCACAACCCAAGACTACAGCATGTTTTTGATGTTGGTGGGGGAAATTGTAGTACCCGTAGAAAACCCACCCAAGCACGAGGAGAACATTCAAACTCAACACAGAAAGGCCCCATTGAATAACCGAGGTTGAACTCTTTTTCTCGTGTCCACAAACAGACCCCTTTGACACTAAACAACTCATAAAATCCCTTTTATGAAATGCTGAACTATCCCTTTATGAACTGTATTTGAGTGGCAAACAGAGCAGCACAGAAGACAAAAGTTGTCTCAACAAAAGTCAACAGTAAGTACATGTACAGTTCTGGAGCAGTGATGAAGCAGACGGGATGGCTTTCTGTCTCTGACGCATAATTCATACTTGACAATGTAAAAGCTTTGTGCACATGCTGTATTGTTGTCTTTCCCCACTAAGCACCATTCACAGGCTGTTGGGCAATACAAATTGACAGTTGGCGCGCCTGGAGAGAGAAGAGAAAACACAGTTGCATGCATTATTACAAACTGCCTACTGCCTATGTGTGCAGTGCAATCTGTTGTGTGTTTGTGTGCTGTTTCCAGTCACTGTCGGTTCCTGTCAGCATTAGACTGCACTCGGCAGACAGAGCAGCATTAACCTGGGCCAAATGAGGGGCACATCAAATCCTCACAACCACAAACAGAAAGTCCCGCTATAAGCCCCGCTCTGAAGAAGTGACTTGTGTGTCGTGTCCGGACCACCTTTTGCTTCAAAGTGTCATGATCTGACACAAATGTTTGGATTAGCCTGGGCTTTGTGCAAGTCACTGATATCACATCACAGGACCGAGGAACCTAAACCAGGTAAAGAAGTTTTTACTGCAGACTTGCTTTAAAAGCATCTTTAAGTTTTGTTTTGGTGGTGTACACAGGCTTTGATTGACAGGTGTTTGGGTACTTTCTGAGTTTTTCTGTACTGTTTATTGAATGGCACCTTCAGTAGTCCTGACGTTTACCTTCACTCACATGTTTGGAGTTCTTTAGAATATATTTGCTTTCAAAAGACAGCTCACACAATAGGAGACTTTACCCTAATTTATGTATCACAGACGTCCATCTCCCCAAATCCAGAACTTCAGCAACTGATTAAGTGGAAATTTGTGGGCTTTACAAAACCAATGGCTTTCTTGGTATTGCATGTTAAAGTTCTTCTGAAGTGAGCGTCAGAGTTCTTTGAGTCAGGTTCTATGTTTGCAAGATTCACCTCACCTGGATCCTACACTACGCAGCGCGGTCACTTAGAATTTAGGCCTTTGTATCAAGGTAGATCTCTGTAGAAACTTACACTGAATGAATATAGGATCAGCAAATGTGGAAGGTGGGACTCTGCTTGGAGAATGAGAAGAGAGTAAGGCCTAGTCCCAATTCTCTAACTTACCCCTAAAGCAGCGGTCCCTAACCCCCAGGCATTTTGTACCGGGCCGCAGAGAAAGAATAAATAACTTACATTATTTCTGTTTTATTTATTATCTGAGTCTGAACGATGTTTTATTTTGAAAAATTACCGGATTCCCTTTTTTACATACGTCTATGACTCACTCTGGACGCTTGTCCCAGTCACGCAATACGTTGCCGCTAAAGTTAAACCCCCAAGCAGGCAAAATGAGTTTCTCTTCGTAAAAAGGAAAAGACCCAGTGAGGAGACAGAAGAAGACCATACGACTTCCAAGACAAAGTAAGCTGCATTTAACAGACAATACCAAGAGTCCTACTTAAAACTGCTTCGCCACTTAGAGAACAAGCATCCTGCATTAAAAAAACACCTTTATTAATATATTTAGAAAATATTACAGTTTTTATGCTTATGCTTGTATCATTTTATTTTGTGTATTTATCCGCCACACCTTGAAGGCCGGTCAGTGAAAATATTGTCTGACATTGAACCTGCCCAAGGGGCATAAAAGGTTGGGGACCGCTGCCCTAAAGGGTAGGGCTACCACTGCAGCTGTAGACGCATGGATGTTTAATAAGATCTATAATAATATAAGGACTATGAAATACTTTATATCATAACATAAGTCTTTATGTTAATATAGTCTCATATAGTTATAATAATAATGTATAACGTGTCTGTGAAGGTTCGCATTCATCCAGGACATCCTGAAGAAACGGACTCAGTTTTTGTAAAGGTTCTGTCTCTAATTCCAAAAGACTCCAAAAGTGTCTTAAAAACTGAGTTCAGATGCTTTTGCTTTAAACTTATCTTCATAAATGTATAACATATTATTACGATAAGGTCTAATGATACATCTGTCATCATTATACAGCTTTTGAACAGTATTAATTGTGAGTATTTTGAACAGTATCAGCTGCCGTTTCCTCAGTCCTTGTCTCAGACAGAACACACAACCAGCACAAAAACCAAAAGGATTTTTTGTTTACGACATATCTATTGATATTGACGAAGAAACTAACATTAGCAAACAGCAGTTTTTACATTTCTGAGGAAAAATCCAATCAGTACATAAACAAGGTCTGGACCTTAACAGATTTGAAATGAACACAAGAATTTGGATGACAATTTTTGACGCTTGCCTTGGTCGTGGTCATTGGTTCTTGCCTTAACGCCCTACAGTCTCATCCACGGTTCATTTAGTCTCCCAGTGTGGAACGCCTTGTTCTTTAAATTACACTTGCCAGGTCTGTAAAACTTGAGTTTATTAATAGCCTCTGGCACTCAAACACATGGAGTTGTCTTAATCATGCAGGCAGCCACAGTGGATAGTTGACGATGCAGAAGTTGCGTTAACCGCATATTTTCTGTCATTGATGTTTTAATTTTTTAGCAGTAACAGAAAAAAATAAATGCCATCCAATATTTTGAAGGATTACTCTGAGGGTAATTTTGTCTAATTCCAACTCCTGTCAAGTTGGTGGCGAATGTACATATTAATTAGTAATTATCTTGAACTGTCTTGTCACGCTGCATTCAGTTGCAAAAATGTCACGGCAGCTGAGTGTAGTTTCTTCAAACCGCTAAATAGTTCTGATATTGTTAATAAAGGTGAAAAAAGAGGACATGATGCAGTGGAGGATGAAGAAGGACAAACAGACAACACTGAACAGGGCAGACATACAGAACAGCGAATGAATTGTGTTCACATTTGTCATTTTCTTTTGTAGTTGGAATTATATTGTGTAATAAACTGCGTTCTGTAGCTGCCTGTTAAAGCAAAAAATATCCTTCTGCTGTAAGTGCAGACAGAGACATCTGATACAAAGCTTGATGAGAATAAGTCCTGGGTGTGCAGAGGCAGGAGGCAGAGCTGAAGCTTTGAGGGAGGTGTGGACAGTGGACAACCACTGCTTCTACAGTGTCCCTCCTTCCAGCGTGTATCAAGTACAGTAGGTCTCTTCTACTTTTTTGTTTGGAGGTTGCTGTGGAGGACCTGTTGAAGGACCAGGCTGCAGATCATGGATCTGAACAGATGCAAAGAGATAACTGTTCCTAGTGATGCAGTCCTCACAACCACACTGAAGATATACATAGAAAATTAATCTCAGACTCAAAACTAACTTGCAGCACTGCGCACTAACTCCTGGCTCATCTCAAAGGCACCTAATGTGAGTTTGTGTTAAACTACCTTGTATATGTTTTTGCAAATGTACTCAAACATTTCATAACATTAAGATTTGTACAATTTCAGCTGCTTTGACTGCACAATACCTCCCAGTACCCCTAAACAAATGTAGGTAAAGCTGTGTAAAAGAAAATCCAACACACGTTTTAGAACAGTAGGAAATGTTTGGTAGGTTTTGTTTAGTAGAACCACAGGTGCACAGTGGTTACTGCAGGAGAATGATGTTATTGACTGTTTCTCATTCATTTCTGGTGCTGTGAATGTGGGCAAGACAGACATGAGAACGGACTTTAGACTTCCATCTAAAATCAAAAGAGCCCAGTGACTATTTCACTGGGTTCTTTTGACTGGGCACTTAAAACACAGCTCCACTATCAACTGTAGGCCATTTATTTCTTCTGCTTAAGATACAAATGTTAATTCTGATCAAACACTTTCTTTATAGATAGATCTTGCTTTGCTAATATCCCCGACCTTGTTGAAATAAGTGCAGCGGCATAATTAAAAGTTTATGTTCCGTGCAGAGATTTCCAACCAATAATTAACAGGGACAGGCTTATGGCTTACCTCGTCAGGGTCAGGCGGTGACAAGTGGCTGTGACCCGCTCTCATGATAACCGTGTCAAGTGCACGGCAGCAACAGGTAGATGTATAAATGCCACGGTGACAGCAGTCGGCGGGGAATTAATGCACACCGCCTCTGAGCTGACTGTTGCTTCATTAGCTGTGTTTCCGTGTCAAGTGAATCCACAGTGAACTGTTGAAATGTGGCTAAAGCTGAAGGAAACCACAAACACAATCATAATTAGATGCTTCGTTGTCGTCTGGACACCGCATTGTGAAGGTTAAAAAACAGGCCAAGTTCCACAATGTTGTGAAAGAATTATCTGCTGAAACTTATTTTAGGACAAATGAATCACAGGAAGTGGGAAACATCAAGAAGTTTCACAAAAGTTCAAAGAAGTGTCATTATGTCATTAAGGGATTTTATCATTTCATTTCAAAAACGGTACATTGGACACACCATTCAGTTATCATGAGGCTAGTTGTATTTACACCATCCTGAGGCATACACAAACATTCACACATGATGTATGTCTCTAAAGTGCCCCGTAATAACTGGTGTCCATAAGTGAACCGTGTCCCACACCCAAGTTCCAGCTCCCGCACCCCATACAAAAAAGGAAATGTCTGCAGCAGCACTCCAGCAAACTCCCATGGGATTGTAAATGCTAATATGTATCTGGAGGCTCTCGTGCTGTTACCTTCCAGGTGGATGTTGGATGTACAATGTTTTCCATCTGTAGGCCCTCGCGCTGCTGACTTCCAGGTGGACGTTGGATGTACTTCCAGTCTGGCCACAGTAGTTACCCCCACACAAGCCCTACACCACTACTATCACCACTGAATCCACTTAAGCTCCATGTCATGTGGATGTGAGTCATTTTGGAAGTCATCATCAAATCTAGTACTACATGCTAGTACGAGCTAAAACTAAGAATAGCAACATTGCTTGTGACTTTGAACATGAGTTAAGAGAGATGGCAATGTAAAAAAAAAAAAATAAAGTTGTTTGTTAATTCATCTTTTGAAGCGCATAAACAACATTCACAAGGATGCTCAGTCTTGCTGTGTCTTGGCCAGAGTTCAATCATAATCTTTGATTCACTTCATGCATGCATCTTGTTCATTTTAATAATCTGCAAAAATCACACAATGTAAGATAAGTGCAGGTGAAACAATGTTTTGCTATCTCTGTCTCATGCACCACTCTCTCCCAACACCAGCACCTTAGTCTTTTTATAAAAAAAGTAAAACTGCTCTTTTTTCCGGACTCAAGCAGAGATTGGCCAAATATTCCGTTCTGGACTGACATTCTAATCTATAAAAATCCTTGCTATCAAAGCCTTAAGGTCTTGTTTTTTTCACGGATGATTCCTAATACAATCTACAGTTATGTGATGAAATGTATTTGTTTTGTTTTTTTTCCTCCCATATAAAAAAAAAAGACATAATTTCCAATTAAGGTTGCGCTATTACAGTGTTTTTTCTTTAGGTTCTAGTGAAACACAGAAGAATATGTGTGTCTCATTGCTTCGGGCTTACAGGCCTTTTGTAAGTCTTTATTGTGCATCTCATCTCATTTCCTTTTTTTTTTTTATACTGTGTGTTTTGTGCTTACTTCATTGCTTCTCCTATCCCCTTGTGTACCGCTCACACATTGTGTAAAGTAGTGCTGGTAATAAACATAGCTGTCATCCTCGGCTGTAATTAAGATAAAGTGCGGCCACACTCTGTGTATGTGCCGTCACCTATTTCCAGATAATGCATTTCCTCACCAGGATCTGTTTGTGTTTCCCACTCCTGCGTTTGAGATCAGAATAAAGTCATTCGGCTCCTATTGGAATCCTAATTAGATTGTCTTGAGGCACTAAGCCAGTTAATGGAGTTTAATTAGGTTTGGTCTGTACTTTACCCAATGAAAACACCCAGAGAATTTATTTATCTCTCGTCAGAATTGGAGATTATAGTCAATGTATAATGTTTGGCTCAGTTGCGCTGTCACTTACAGTAAATAACTGCACGATACAGTCTGGCACAAAACAGGTTTAGTATAAACTCATTATCTAATGTTTATGGTAATAAAAATAATGTTTACAACACTACAATATCTGCCCAATTTTGGAAGCGTCATTTTTTTATATATATATATTTTTTTTCTTCAAATGTTTTGTGCTACTGAACACAACTCATTGTATTCTGATAAGTACAAATCCTGGCTCATGCTTAGTCTTCAGTCTGCACACAGAGACAGTATTCCAACAGTTTTAAACCAAAAATCAGACGACCGCTCTACCACTGAGCCACTGCGTGACATCATCAAAGGCCTGGTGCTGTTCTGAAATGACTGCATGGATCAGGAAGACTTCAGAAGTCTCTGTCTGTCTGAGAGTTAAAGCTGTGAAGCATCCAGAAACACCTCAGTCTTTTCTGGTGTCTTCTTCGTCCCAGAGAAGACACAAGGATGCTTCACACATGATACAGCTTTAACTCTCATCTATGGATGTCACAATGAACTGTGTCACAGACAGAGACATCTGGAAGTGTTCCTGAGGCCAGCCTGTTTTAGCCCTGTCCTAACTTTTTTGAGATGCATTCCTTCCGATAAATTCAAAATGGTTGATGAATGTACCTGCTAACTACACCAACATGACTACTGGTTTAAAAGTAGCAGAAATTCCTTTATTTTGAGATAAACATAACTGAAAATCCATCTTGAAAAAAATTAAAACAATGTACAAGCAAACAAATTAACTTATTATTTTTAATAATTAAAATAATTTACAAAAAAATTAGCAAACCATTGGCTGTTTGAGTGAATCTGACAATAGAGATGGAAAATAAAAAGAAAATAATTTATTTTCAGCTCTCTTACCAGTTGATCTCAGAATTGATAAGGACTCTTGGAATTGGAGACGAAACGTCTTTACCTTGAAAACTGAGTCCAGATGCTTTTACGTTAACCTTTTCTTTAACATATTGAAATTGTATCTAATAACTAAGTGTGTTCACCTCTAAACATGGCCTAGCATTAAAGCTGTTATCAGTGCGTGTAGTCTGAAGTGGTGTCGCCGAGGCTCTGTCTGTCACATGCAGGAGGCTGCAGCTGCACAGTGGGACGGTGCACTGAGCACTGTTAGCTCTGTGTCACAACACATTACAGAAGGAGCTTGAACAGTGTCCCTGCTGGCCATAACAAGTCACACAGCGGACACATGTGCACGGAGACGAGTGGGTGTGGGCCAGTTCAGGCAGAGCGCTGTAACAAACACGCACAACACTCTGTCGCCCTAGATTCACTCTCACAGGTAACACACGGGACACATGCTGCTCTGTTACTGCTAAGGGAACACACCACATGCAATTTACAAAAATCTGATTTGTGTGTGAAAACAACAATACAGTCTTTAGGAGCAGTCATGAGCGTAAAAGGAAGAGGGACAGTTGGTCATGTTTTCTAATTGGACTTCATGTCTTCAAGAAGTCCAAATAGATATTATATTAATATCTGGATCCACCATGTCTCACGGTGGAAACAAATATAGGGCTTAGCCATGACTTGTGTTTTTGTGACTTCCCCAATAAGGGATTTTGATATTATATTTTGTTGGTAAGATTTGGGCCATTTGGGCCGATGAGCTTTTATTTTATCAACCATTTAAACCGGCCAAAAGATGGCCTATATATAAAACAAATCCAAATAAAACAGAATAACAAACTAGTAGGCTATTAATACCCACTGCTATTGCAATGATCATTGTTATGATTATCACAATTATATACTATAAAACTTTGGATTTTTTATTTGTCTTAGAGTGTCACTGTAAGTGCCGGATGCTACCCACCACCAGTTGTTATGGCGACCGTCACAGCCCTATGTAACATGTTCAAAACTATGGACAGATAAATGTTTGGACAGCGGTCAAGTGTGCACCCGTGACTACTGCGGTGCGTAACAAAGGAAAAGGTAAAGAGCGGTAATCGGGCGTACCGGTAAGTAAACAAGTCAGCGTGTAAATGTGTGCATGTGAGCTTTCACTCGATTCATGAGCCAAAGCCTTCCCACGCTAACTGATGGGGCTACTCCGTCACAGTCGGTTTATTCTAACAGGCATAATGAATGTTCTTTAATGTGTGCAGCTTGATCATGGTGTAATTTAATTTCCTTGCAAAGCATCAAATAAAGTGTCTCTTGAAATGGCAGAGGAGTACATTTACCTACAGCAGAGCTAAACAATGAACAGAACAGCATGAAGACAAGGCACCTTGTCTGGCACAGTGATGAAACACATTTCATTCCTGCGTGAACCACTTTATTTTGTTAAAAACACTATTGCTTACATGATTAAACTGTATTGTTTTGTGAGAGACAGTCACTGCTGTATTCCTTGGGTCCTTGCATTAGCCTAAATATCAAGCCACTTGCTAATGGTATCTACCACCTCACTGACTGCACACACACATCGTCAGATGACATTTTCCAAAATCTTGTTCAGTGTATTGCTGTCCACTAAACGTTTGTTGTCAAGTGTCGTGTGTGCAGCTCATGTTGTTTGAAAGGGTCTGTATGACCACAGTGAGGCGACCTCATGACCAGTCAAAAAGAGGACAATAAAATCATTGCATAACAATTAACTACCATCGAGTCGAGTCTCTGTGTCCGGTGCTGGTCTGGGAGCTACAGGAATTTAAGCTGCTGCTGGAAAACAAGGCTGATGAGCGCAGTGGGGACACCGGTGAAGCTGAGGGATTCAAATGGCTGTAAACCTCACTGTGGATAGATTACTTTGAAACATGGAATTCTGAGAACAACACAAAAAGTGCCTGATCATTTAGTGAAGTAAATCACAATAATACTGGTTACATATCAAAAAAGAAAGAACTTGACTCTCTACAGCAGAAATGCCATGCGACCCAAAAGCTTCAAAATTGCCTTGGACCTTAGAGGCTTAACTAATAGAGTGAACGATGGGAAAATGTTAAATTTATGCATGTCTGTGGGGCCCTCACCTTACAAACAGCCGAAGGTTTATTAGTGATACTTTCATTTTGAGCTATATACTTTCCCATTTAATTATAACCCTGTGGTTTTCATAAAAAGCTTTTTAATATAACCAGGTAAAATAAATAAATGGTTCCATACATTGATTGTTAGAAATTCAAACCGTGCCAGTGGCTGTTTTGTATTGCTGTTCCCTGAAAACTTTTGCAATTTCATAGAGTGAAAGAAACATTTTATTCTAATTTACTCAAGGTTTAGCCTGCAGCAGACTTTATCCAACTTTATCCTTCAGAGACCGAGCCTGTTTCTTGATTCATTCTGTTGAGTTTGTTCTCGACTCAATAAAGATGAACACAGTTTGTTATTGGTGATAAGACTGCCCTGGCCGTCCGTCTCAATAACACTGAGGTAAATGTGCTGTGCTAACACAGAGTGGACTCCTTCTGCAGGGAAAGGACTGGTTTAGAGCTAATTATTTATATTGTTCAAGGAGGAGCTAAATTAGTGAGTGTCCTGTCCTGGACACTGCAGCCCCCGGGACACGAGGCACCTGTCGACAAGGTGTAACACGTGTGGAATGGAATTGTCCCGACATGCAAGTGGGTGCAGGTGGAATTAAAGTTTATTTTACTAATGTTAACAAAACCCCCTCAAACATTTGGAGTTTGCTCTGCACAAGAAGAACACACTTATGTGAGCCATGCCTCGCCAAAAAGAGCTTTCAGAGGAGCTTTGATCAAGAATTGTTGCTTTACATTAAACTGTAAAGGGTTACATTTAGTCATTTAGCAGACGCTTTTATCCAAAGCGACTTACATTCACCAGTGTTACATTTACAGTTGATGCTTTCATTCAAAGCGACTTACATTAAGCTTCCATTCACCAGTGTTAAATTACATAGGCTAGGTTAGCTGCCCTACTGGGTTTTTGCTCCTTCCATAGTATTCAATTCACACCCAAGCAAATCTGTTGTTTTATGCTAATGTTTTATTATTAAAGTAATTTCCTATGGTTTATAATTATTTGGTGCTCCCAGTTCTCCTCAGGTCGTGTCAAATCTGATCATGGCATGTCCTTCATGCTAATCCAAAATGAACATAGACATAACTAGACGTAGACATAACTTGCCCTTTCTGCACCTGGGTAGCTTGTGCTGGGGAGTGAGTGAAAGATACGCCTCCCACAGCCTTCACTCCATGATATAACATGTATTGTTTACTTTTCCAAGCAAACCTCATCCTGTACCTTTGTGACATGCTTTTGCTTCATTCTTGCAATAATTAGGGCGGCAGTAGCTCAGTGGGTAGAGTGGTCGTCCTTCAACCGGAAGGTAGGCGGTTCAATTCTGGCTCTCCCCACAATTCATACTGTCGTTGTGTCCTTGGGCAAGACACTTAACCCACCTTGCCTCCAGTGACTGTAACACTGGTAATTACATTAGAACAATGTAAGTCGCTTTGGATAAAAGCGTCAGCTAAATGAATAAATGAATAAATGTAAATGTAATTAATTTTTAAATTACACTCTGTCTACTTGTCTCTCTGGATAATATGGATAAAGAATTCTTATAACAATTGCAAAGACTTTCACCAGTCTACAGTTAGGCAAACAAATGGACTACACATGGAGACGCTTTGGGACTGTTGCTACTAAACCAAAAAGTGGGCACCCAGTCAAAATGACACAGAGAGCACAGCAAAGACTCATCAATGAGAAACAACCCCAAATGACCGCCAAAGATTTAAAGGCATCATTGGAACTTGCTAACTCTGTTCATGAGTCTACAATACGTTAAACACTGAACAAGCAGGGTATCCACAGCAGGACACCACAAAGGAAGCCACTGCTTACTAAAAAGAACAATGCTACACGACTGAAGTTTGCAAAAGAGCACACTTACACTCCACAACGGTATTGGCAAAATGTTTTGTGGACTGATGAAACTAAGAGTAAACTATTTATAAAAAACACACAGCGTTACATCTAAAATGATATGCCATGTGTAGAAAGGGCACGGCATATCGTCATAAAAACATCATCCCAACTGTAAAGTCTGGTGGAGGAAACATCATGATTTGGGCCGGCATTGCTGCATCAAGGCTTGGCCAGCTTCAATCATTGAGGGGAAGATGAATTCCCAAGTATATCAGACAATTCTTCAGGATAATGTGAGGATGTGTGTACGTCAGCTGAAACTGGGTAGAAGGTGATGCAACAGGACAACGATCCAAAACACAGGAGCAAGTCCACAACAGAATGGCTTCAGAAAAACAAAATCTGCCTTTTGAAGTGGCCAAGTCAGAGCCCAGACCTCAACCCAATAGAGTCCGAAGAATATAACAGAGCTAAAGCCATTCTGCAGGAACAATGGGCTAAAAACAAACTCAATCTGACACAGAGGAATGGGTCACCTAACACTGGTAGCAGTTCAACTAAATCAATTCTGTATTAATCTGTTAATAGTGAACAAAAAAAATCTAAACGCAACAACATGCCCCCATTTTTCATGCACATTTAATGAACATTTCTTATTATGGCCAGTCTAAGGCACACCTGTCCAATAATCATGCTCTCTAATCAGAATCTTGATATGCAACATACTAACTATATAACTAACACAGATTTTGATCGATTTTGTGAACAATATTTGAGAGAAATAGGCATTTTTTTGTACGTAGAAATAGTCTTAGATATTTGAGTTCAGCTCATGAAAAATGGGTGCAAATAACAAATGTGTTGCCTTTAAAAGAACTTTGCAGGATTTTCACCTTGACGTAACAGCTTTGAAGTGGTGGATGGGGTTTGTCCCAACCCCCTCTAGCGCCTCTTAGTGGAAAAAAACAGCCATGCAAGAATTGCCTGGAAACCGTTCGAAGACCTGCCTACGACCCGCCAACCCTTCGAGTCAAGAAGTCTCGCGGGAGACTCGGGTTTCACGAGAATCAAATTGCTTAACAACACTACACTCATAAACACTCTCCCCAGTCAGTCTCAGACATTCATCATGGCAGAGCCGGCAACAGCAGAGAAAACTGTTTCTCATAGTCAAACGAGGGGAAGAAAGGAGGGCAAGGAGACGCTCGTAGCCGGTGAGTTCTTACGACAGTGTTTTTTAACATTAAAACAAAGCTGTAGGGCGAGCTCTATCGGGAAATATCCAAACAAAAACAGCACAGAAACTGCCAGACCTGCAAAGACCCGCTTTAAATTCTGTTCAGTGTATATATGCTACATTCAATATTGATTATTAATTAATGTGCTCTACTAAATATAACAATACATCTATTAGCCCCTTCGCCCAGTATCACCACCAGCCACCACTGCTTGTGCATATTTCATCTCTTTTCGGGCTGTTTTTCTGGCTAAGCAATTATAGCCACCATCACAGTTGGATTTTCCACCATTGATTCAGCCTCCCTTTTTTCTCTGAAGCATATTTACATCAACCCAACAGGATCCATCCCATTCAGCACATGAACTGTTCAAAACCCTTCCTCAGGCAGAAAGCCTAAGCCTCAAAGCCAGAACAATGAGGCTTAAACACAGCTTCTTTCCAGATGCTGTAAGGGACTCTCCCCCGTTGCCCACTACTCAATCTCAGTAAAACATTAGGGTTAGGCTGCATATTGAATATGACACTTTCACTTTTCATATTCATTTTTCATTTGTAGTTTTTTTTTTTAACTTTTGGAACCCTTGTTATCTTTTATTAATTTGTGTTTTTACTTGCCCTATTAGCAGCCATATACAGTATGTGATACCCTATACAGCCTAATCCTACCCTAATCCCTAACATTCAAATCGAAGTAGTAGGCTAGTTTTTGTGTAATCCTGCTTCCAGACCCGCAAACAGACCCAAAATGTATTTCATAGAAATGTGGGAGTATAGGCTGTGGGAGCATAGGGCCTATATAGCTTCTAAATTTGGGAACATAAGGCTGTGGGCCGGGGACATAGAGAAGACCACCACTGGTCATTCCCTGCTCATTTTCTTCAAACTGGGAGCGTACTTTAAAACTATATGAGTAGACAAAGTTGTTGCACCTAAAGATCTCTATCTTGGTGCCACTTATTTTAAATCAAGGTTAACCTTTTCCTTACCTTAATTTCTTTAAAGTTCTTTGTATTCGTATTACCTCTGAAGTTTCTCTCCATCTGTGTGTTCAGCTCCAGAGGACAGTGCATGAGCCGTGACAGTGTTATTAGACCCGAGCCGGTGATAACCGGAAGGGTCTATTATTTCTGATAGCGTCCGTTATTATTATTGTGCTCTTTGAGGGCAAATTTGACCCCCTGAACATGCACGAAAACTCAGGAAACCCAAAATTCAAGCCCGGCGAAAAATTTATAGAAATGAAGTCCGCAAGAAAAAATATGAAAAAATTACTCAGTGGCGACCCCTGGAAAAGTCAAAATACATTGGGCCTATGGAAAAAGAAAGTAACTTTTTTCCAACGTAGAAAAATGAAACTTGGTACATCCATAGGACACCTCAGGGCAAACAGAAAAGTCAATGACAGCCACACCCTAATGTCAACAGGAAGTCCGCCGTGTGGGGTGGAACGCGCGGCCACTAAAATCGCACTCCTCGCGCAAAATGATTCAACTTATCGTGTTTTTATCTAAATGGCCCCAAATTTGGTGAGTATCATCTAGACACGTGTGTCAACCAAAGTTATAACTTTGTTGTAGATATCTTATCGGGTATGGGTGTGGCAAGCCTGTAACGAGGTGGCCATTTTTGTGAAAATAAAATGCCTCTTAACTCTAAAACGCCTTCTCGGATCAAGTCGGACCCAAAAAGGCGTTTGTGCACATTCATGACCTCAACACAAAAATATGTAAATAAAAGGGTTATCTTTAGAAATGGCTCTCCAGCGCCCCCTACAAACTTATAATGGGACACAAGAATTTAGTTTGTCATAGAGACATGAAATTTGGTACACACATCTCTTATGTCATGACGAAGCATAAAGCCAATGACAACCACCCCTATCTATAAATGTGTTGCCATAGCAACGCCCCAAATATGTGGACAAAGTCAATAGGAAGTGAAAATTTTAGTTTGTCATAAGCAAATGAAACTTGGTACACACATCCAGTATGGGCTTATGAACAAAAAAGCCAATTGTGGCCACACCCTATCATACACGGGAAGGCGGCCATTTTGAATTGAATGTGAGAATCTTCTTAGAATACACCTCTCTTTTAAAAAACAGTCCTTTGTTTTCGCCTTAGCCCAAGCATAATCTATTATTTTCAAAAGTTCAGACAGCTCCCAGGAAAACCAGGGATTGTGGAGGCCTTTAACTCTAAATTACAAGGTGGTGTTGCAGGCCCCAGCAGTAGCACAGGCCGAGGTGATGAAGCAGGATCAGCCAGAAGAAGATTCAAGCAGTAGCACAGGCCTGGTTATTTGACATTACTGTGAAGTTTACGCTTTAAAGCACAAAATGCAATCCTCCGAGTACATGATTCCCAGCGGTCTCAAGGAGGCGAGGTCTTTATACTTTTGATAGCGTCCGTTATTATTAGACCCGAGCGGTGATAACCGGAAGGGTCTATTATTTCTGATAGCGTCCGTTATTATTATTAGACCCGAGCCGGTGATAACCGGAAGGGTCTATTATTTTTGATAGCGTCCGTTATTATTATTATTATTATTAGACCCGAGCCGGTGATAACCGGAAGGGTCTATTATTTTTGATAGCGTCCGTTATTAGGCCCGAGCCGGTGATGACCGGGAGGGCCTATTGTTTTTGCTCGGATTTTTTTTTTTATCTTTCTTCTTCTGCACAATGATCCTAAATTTGACCCAGTGAACATGAATGAAAAGTAATTTTTATTGGTCCCATTTTTCAAGCTCGGCGAAAAATTTAAGTATTTGAAGTCCCCGAAAAAAAAATACAAAAAATTACTCAGTGGCGGCCCCTAGAAAACTCAAAATACATTGGGCCTATGGAAAGTGAAAGTAACTTTTTTCCTACGTAGAAAAATGAAACTTGGTACATCCATAGAACACCTCAGGGCAAACAGAAAAGTCTATGACAGCCACACCCTAAACTCAACAGGAAGTTTGCCATGTGGGGTGAAACACGCGGCCACTAAAATCGCACCCCTTGCGCAGAAAGATGCAAATCATTGTGTTTTAATCTAAATGGCCCCAAAATTGGTGAGTATCATCTAGACACGTGTGCCAACCAAAGTTGTGACTTTGTTTATGATATCTTATCGGGTATGGGTGTGGCAAGCCTGTAACGAGGTGGCCATTTTTGTGAAAATAAAATGTCTCTTAACTCTCAAACGCCTTCTCGGATCGAGTTGGACCCAAAAAGGCGTTTGTGCACATTCATGACCTGAACACAAAAATATGTAAATAAAAGGGTTATCTTTAGAAATGGCTCTCCAGCGCCCCCTACAAACTTATAATGGGACCCAAGAATTTACTTTGTCATAGAGACATAAAATTTGGTATACACATCTCTTATGTCATGATGAGCATAAAAGCCAATGGCAACCCCTTCTATCTATAAATGTGTTGCCATAGCAACGCCCCAAAAATGTGGAAAAGTCAATGGGAAGTGAAATTTTTAGTTTGTTGTAGACAAATGAAACTTTGTACACACATCCAGTACGGGCTTATGAACAAAAAGCCAATGGGGACCACACCCTATCACACACAGGAAGGCGGCCATTTTGAAATGAAAATGTGAACCGACTTAAAATACACCTCTTTTTTAAAAGAACACAGACAATACCTGCTTCATTCCACAGACACCAAACTTGGGCAAAATGAGCTAAACACATGTATGTAAAATAGACAAGCGTTTTTCTAGACTTTTTTGCTCGAGTTATATTTTTTTTTATTATAATTCGGTATATATATTTTTTATCATATTTTTTCTGCAAAATGATCCTAAATTTGACCCAGTAAACGTACAACTAAAAGTCATTTTTATTGGTCCCAGACTTCAAGCCCAGCGAAAAATTTATGTATTTGAAGTCCCGAAAAATACGAAAAATGACTCAGTGGCGACCCCTAGAAAAGTCAAAATACATTGGTTCTATGGAAAATTAAAGTAAATTTTTCCAATGTAGAAATACAAAACTTGGTACATCCATAGGACACCTAAGGGCAAACAGAAAAGTTTATTACAGCCATACCGTAAACTCAACAGAAAATCTACTATGTTGGGTGGAATGCGTGACCACCTAAATCGCACCCCTTCTGTCTAAAGGCTTTTCATCTAAACAGCTCCAAATTTGGTGAGTATCATCTAGACACGTGTGCAAAAAAAAGTTATCAATTTATTTTTTGATACATTTGTGGCTGTGGTCGTAATGAGTCTGTGAAGAGGCAACCTTTGGGAAATAAATGCCATTTCCCAATTGCCAGGATCCTTCCTTTAGAGGAGGCCCCTCCAGAGCCACGGCTAGAGTCTTAGAAAACTCCTCAGAATCCTTTTACTGTGAAGTTTACGCTTTAAAGCACGAAATGCACTCCTCCGAGTGCATGTGTCCCCGCGGTCTCAAGGGAGGCGAGGGCCTTTATCGCCGCTTGCGGCTTTAATTATTATTATTATTATTATTATTATTATTCTGCTCTTTGAGGGCAAATTTGACCCCCTGAACATGCACGAAAACTCAGGAAACCCAAAATTCAAGCCCGGCGAAAAATTTATAGAAATGAAGTCCATAAGAAATAATATGAAAAAATGACTCAGTGGCGACCCTAGAAAAGTCAAAATACATTGGCCTATGGAAAGTGAAAGTAACTTTTTTCCAACGTAGAAAAATGAAACTTGGTACATCCATAGAACACCTCAGGGCAAATATAAAAGTCTATGACAGCCACACCCTAAACTCAACAGGAAGTCCGCTGTGGGGTGGAACGCAGCGCCACTAAAATCGCACTCCTCGCGCAAAATGATTCAACTCATCGTGTTTTTATCTAAATGGCCCCAAATTTGGTGAGTATCATCTAGACACGTGTGTCAACCAAAGTTAACACTTTGTTGTAGATATCTTATCGGTATGGGTGTGGCAAGCCTGTAACGAGGTGGCCATTTTTGTGAAAATAAAATGTCTCTTAACTCTCAAACGCCTTCTCGGATCGCGTTGGATGCAAAAAGGCGTTTGTGCACATTCATGACCTGAACACAAAAATATGTAAATAAAAGGGTTATCTTTAGAAATGGCTCTCCAGCGCCCCCTACAAACTTATAATGGGACCCAAGAATTTAGTTTGTCATAGAGACATAAAATTTGGTACACACATCTCTTATGTCATGACGAACATAAAAGCCAATGACAACCACCCTCTATCTATAAATGTGTTGCCATAGCAACGCCCCAAATATGTGGACAAAGTCAATGGGAAGTGAAAATTTTAGTTTATCATAAGCAAATGAAACTTGGTACACACATCCAGTATGGGCTTATGAACAAAAAAGCCAATGGTGACCACACCCTATCATACACGGGCGGCCATTTTGAATTGAATGTGAGAATCTTCTTAGAATACACCTCTCTTTTAAAAAAACAGTCCTTTGTTTTTCTCGCCTTAGCCCAAGCATAATCTATTATTTTCAAAAGTTCAGACAGCTCCCAGGAAAACCAAGGATTGTGGAGGCCTTTAACTCTAAATTACAAGGTGGTGTAGCAGGCCCCAGCAGTAGCACAGGCCCGAGGTGTGAAGCAGGATCCAGCCAGAAGAAGATTCAAGCAGTAGCACAGGCCTGGTTATTTGACATTACTGTGAAGTTTACGCTTTAAAGCACAAAATGCAATCCTCCAAGTACATGATTCCCCGCGGTCTCAAGGGAGGCGAGGGTCTTTATCGCCGCTTGCGGCTTTAATTATTATTCTTCTTCTGCTCTTTGAGGGCAAATTTGACCCCCTGAACATGCACGAAAACTCAGGAAACTTTGCCCAAAATTCAAGCCCGGCGAAAAATTTATTGAAATGAAGTCCGCAAGAAATAATATGAAAAAATGACTCACTGGCGACCCCTGGAAAAGTCAAAATACATTGGCCTATGGAAAGTGAAAGTAACTTTTTTCCAACGTAGAAAAATGAAACTTGGTACATACATAGAAAATCTTAGGGCAAATATAAAAGTCTATGACAGCCACACCCTAAACTCAACAGGAAGTCCGCCGTGTGGGGTGGAATGCGCGGCCACTAAAATCGCACTCCTCGCGCAAAATGATTCAACTCATCGTGTTTTTATCTAAATGGCCCCAAATTTGGTGAGTATCATCTAGACACGTGTGTCAACCAAAGTTATAACTTTGTTGTAGATATCTTATCGGGTATGGGTGTGGCAAGCCTGTAACGAGGTGGCCATTTTTGTGAAAATAAAATGTCTCTTAACTCTCAAACGCCTTCTCGGATCGCGTTGGACGCAAAAAGGCGTTTGTGCACATTCATGACCTGAACACAAAAATATGTAAATAAAAGGGTTATCTTTAGAAATGGCTCTCCAGCGCCCCCTACAAACTTATAATGGGACCCAAGAATTTAGTTTGTCATAGAGACTTCAAATTTGGTACACACATCTCTTATGTCATGACAAACATAAAAGCCAATGACAACCACCCTCTATCTATAAATGTGTTGCCATAGCAACGCCCCAAATATGTGGACAAAGTCAATGGGAAGTGAAAATTTTAGTTTATCATAAGCAAATGAAACTTGGTACACACATCCAGTATGGGCTTATGAACAAAAAAGCCAATGGTGACCACACCCTATCACACACGGGCGGCCATTTTGAATTGAATATCTGATTTGCCTTAGAATACACCTCTCTTTTAAAAAACAGTACTTTGATTTTCTCGCCTTAGCCCAAGCATAATCTATTATTTTCAAAAGTTCAGACAGCTCCCAGGAAAACCAGGGATTGTGGAGACCTTTAACTCTAAATCACAAGGTGGTGTAGCAGGCCCCAGCAGTAGCACAGGCCCGAGGCGATGAAGCAGGATCCAGCCAGAAGAAGATTCAAGCAGTAGCACAGGCCTGGTTATTTGACATTACTGTGAAGTTTACGCTTTAAAGCACAAAATGCAATACTCCGAGTACATGATTCCCCGCGGTCTCAAGGGAGGCGAGGGTCTTTATCGCCGCTTGCGGCTTTAATTATTATTATTATTCTTCTTCTGCTCTTTGAGGGCAAATTTGACCCCCTGAACATGCACGAAAACTCAGGAAACTTTGCCCAAAATTCAAGCCCGGCGAAAAATTTATAGAAATGAAGTCCGCAAGAAAAAATATAAAAAAATGACTCAGTGGCGACCCCTGGAAAAGTCAAAATACATTGGGCCTATGGAAAGTGAAAGTAACTTTTTTCCAACGTAGAAAAATGAAACTTGGTACATCCATAGAACACGTCAGGGCAAATATAAAAGTCTATGACAGCCACACCCTAAACTCAACAGGAAGTCCGCCGTGTGGGGTGGAACGCGCGGCCACTAAAATCGCACTCCTCGTGCAAAATGATTCAACTCATCGTGTTTTTATCTAAATGGCCCCAAATTTGGTGAGTATCATCTAGACACGTGTGCCAACCAAAGTTATAACTTTGTTGTAAATATCTTATCGGGGATGGGTGTGGCAAGCCTGTAACGAGGTGGCCATTTTTGTGAAAATAAAATGTCTCTTAACTCTAAAACGCCTTCTCGGATCAAGTCGGACCCAAAAAGGCGTTTGTGCACATTCATGACCTGAACACAAAAATATGTAAATAAAAGGGTTATCTTTAGAAATGGCTCTCCAGCGCCCCTACAAACTTATAATGGGACCCAAGAATTTAGTTTGTCATAGAGACATGAAATTTGGTACACACATCTCTTATGTTATGACGAACATAAAAGCCAATGACAACCACCCTATCTATAAATGTGTTGCCATAGCAACGCCCCAAATATGTGGACAAAGTCAATGGGAAGTGAAAATTTTAGTTTATCATAAGCAAATGAAACTTGGTACACACATCCAGTATGGGCTTATGAACAAAAAGCCAATGGTGACCACCCCTATCTATAAATGTGTTGCCATAGCAACGCCTCAAATATGTGGACAAAGTCAATGGGAAGTGAAAATTTTAGTTTATCGTAAGCAAATGAAACTTGGTACACACATCCAGTATGGGCTTATGAACAAAAAAGCCAATGGTGACCACACCCTATCACACACGGGAAGGCGGCCATTTTGAATTGAATATCTGATTTGCCTTAGAATACACCTCTCTTTTAAAAAACAGTACTTTGTTTTTCTCGCCTTAGCCCAAGCATAATC
The DNA here is from genome assembly GCA_024416835.2 of Perccottus glenii. NCBI lineage: Eukaryota > Metazoa > Chordata > Actinopteri > Gobiiformes > Odontobutidae > Perccottus > Perccottus glenii. Next base: position 857,455 of record CM044554.2, read on the forward strand.
TATTATTTTCAAAACTTCAGACAGCTCCCAGGAAAACCAGGGATTGTGGAGACCTTTAACTCTAAATTACAAGGTGGTGTAGCAGGACGCAGCAGTAGCACAGGCCCGAGGTGATGAAGCAGGATCCAGCCAGAAGAAGATTCAAGCAGTAGCACAGGCCTGGTTATTTGACATTATTGTGAAGTTTACGCTTTAAAGCACAAAATGCAATCCTCCGAGTACATGGTTCCCCGCGGTCTCAAGGGAGGCGAGGGTCTTTATCGCCGCTTGCGGCTTTAATTATTATTATTATTCTGCTCTTTGAGGGCAAATTTGACCCCCTGAACATGCATGAAAACTCAGGAAACGTTGCCCAAAATTCAAGCCCGGCGAAAAATTTATAGAAATGAAGTCCGCAAGAAAAAATATGAAAAAATGACTCAGTGGCGACCCCTGGAAAAGTCAAAATACATTGGGCCTATGGAAAGTGAAAGTAACTTTTTTCCAACGTAGCAAAATGAAACTTGGTACATCCATAGAACACCTCAGGGCAAATATAAAAGTCTATGACAGCCACACCCTAAACTCAACAGGAAGTCCGCCGTGTGGGGTGGAACGCGCGGCCACTAAAATTGCACCCCTCGCGCAAAATGATTCAACTCATCGTGTTTTTATCTAAATGGCCCCAAATTTGGTGAGTATCATCTAGACACGTGTGTTAACCAAAGTTATAACTTTGTTGTAGATATCTCATCGGGTATGGGTGTGGCAAGCCTGTAACGAGGTGGCCATTTTTGTGAAAATAAAATGTCTCTTAACTCTCAAACGCCTTTTCGGATCGAGTTGGACCCAAAAAGGCGTTTGTGCACATTCATGACCTGAACAAAAAAATATGTAAATAAAAGGGTTATCTTTAGAAATGGCTCTCCAGCGCCCCCTACAAACTTATAATGGGACCCAAGAATTTAGTTTGTCATAGAGACTTCAAATTTGGTACACACATCTCTTATGTCATGACGAACATAAAAGCCAATGACAACCACCCCCTATCTATAAATGTGTTGCCATAGCAACGCCCCAAATATGTGGACAAAGTCAATGGGAAGTAAAAATTTTAGTTTATCATAAGCAAATGAAACTTGGTACAGACATTCAGTATGGGCTTATGAACAAAAAAGCCAATGGTGACCACCCCCTATCTATAAATGTGTTGCCATAGCAACGCCCCAAATATGTGGACAGAGTCAATAGGAAGTGAAAATTTTAGTTTGTCGTAAGCAAATGAAACTTGGTACACACATCCAGTATGGGCTTATGAACAAAAGCCAATGGTGACCACACCCTATCACACACGGGAAGGCGGCCATTTTGAATTGAATGTGAGAATCTTCTTAGAATACACCTCTCTTTTAAAAAAACAGTCCTTTGTTTTTCTCGCCTTAGCCCAAGCATAATCTATTATTTTCAAAAGTTCAGACAGCTCCCAGGAAAACCAGGGATTGTGGAGAACTTTAACTCTAAATTACAAGGTGGTGTAGCAGGCCCCAGCCGTAGCACAGGCCCGAGGTGACGAAGCAGGGTCCAGCCAGAAGAAGATTCAAGCAGTAGCACAGGCCTGGTTATTTGACATTACTGTGAAGTTTACGCTTTAAAGCACAATATGCAATCCTCCGAGTACATGATTCCCCGCGGTCTCAAGGGAGGCGAGGGTCTTTATCGCCGCTTGCGGCTTTAATCTATAATTCCTTTGCTCTTGTTCACATATTTCCATTAGCGCTCCATGAGGCAGGGCAGGGGTGGCTTGTTTTTAGAATGGCACGACTAGAGGTTACTGACGGCTGGGGACGGAACAGACAATGCTTTCAGAGAATGAGAAAGCCCAGGAGAAGATGGGAGGCAGAAGGAGAGTATTAAATTAGGTGTTAACTCAGGGTAATGCTATAGCCTCCTACCACTAAATCATGTTGGAGGGAGATGGGATATGTGGACGAATAAAGTGGGGGAATAAAATAGAGAGGACAGTTGGAGGACAAGAAAGAGGGAAGAGTGGTAAAAAATGCTGATTTTTATGGTTGTACTGGGAAGCCATGCCATATTGATCCTATAAATTATGGGTTTATTTGAATGGACTTTAACTGTCCGTTCTCACACATATTCACATGCCGGAGTCACTTCCTGTTGGAGCCACCTCCATTTGCACATGAATATAAAAGAGAAGCAATCGCCATCTCAAGCTGTCAGTCCATTATTCTACCTGATGGTCGTCCCACACCACAGCCTCCAGATTTGTAATGTCATGTCCTTGGAATTCTCTGAAACGGCTGCTTTAATGACACGTAGATAACCTGAGGATATGATAAGAAAGCCAGTAGTACAATACACGTGGCTAAAGTTAAGAGAAAGAGCTGGAGAGCTGATCTTCCAGAAAATGAAAAATTATTAAAAGTGCATAAAAGAAGACTTCATGTTTGTTGGTATGTTTTGGTGAATTCTGAAACTGGGATAAACTGATACTTAATATATGCGCACCCATCTTGTTTGTTCGAACTAATGGCTGTGCCAGAGGCTGTGTCCGAATCCAATCCCAAGTCTGTAACCCCTCAATCACTAAATAGTGCATCACTATAGTATATAGTGCACTCAATCAGTGAATGGTTTCGGATACTACCCACCTGTATTAGATTGTCAATCACATTTCTCTGCTCATAATAAACTTATGTAATAACCTATTGCAAGAGTTTAGTGATATAAGTTTGCTTACCGCAGCAACAGGAGCATAGAGGATGCAGTTGCTATGGCACTGCACTCTGTGCTCACCCACCTGCACAATAAGAACTCTTATGCACGTATGCTGTTTGTTGACTTCAGCTCAGCATTCAACACTATCATCCCGACCAAGTTAATAGATTAGATTAGATTCCCACTACCCTTGCACTACTGCACCTTAGCTACCAACTGTTCATACAGTACCAACTGTTTACATTTCGCATCATACTTATTTGCACTGTCCATGCTCATTGCACTACCTTAAATCTACTGCTTACCTTAAGCTAACATACAATTGTGTACATCTACCTGTAAAATTCTGTTTATAGTTGGAGACATCTGTATATTATATTTACATTTATAGTACATATTCACCTGTAAATGCTGTTTATAGAAAGAGACACCTGTAATTATATTAATGGCACACACTCACCTGTTATAGTATTAACCATCTGTATATTTATATTCATTGTACATATTACCTGTTAATCCTGTACATCTCCATATCCTGCACGTATGCAACCATTGTATATATCCTGCACTTGCTGCTATTGCACTTCTGGTTAGACCTAAACTGCATTTCGTTGCCTTGTACCTGTACTTGTGTAATGACAATAAAGTTTAATCTAATCTAATCTAATCTAATCTAATCTAATATAAGTATTAATATAAATAATCCAAGGTGTTTTATTTCAGTGAACGGTTTATTGATAACAATTTACAACTGAATTGTTTCCACAGAAGTTCCTCAAAAGGCCACACAAGCCTCTAACCTCGCTTTATTAAAACCTGTTGCGTACAATTAAATGTTATGTCACGGTCACGGTGCTCTCCTCTGATAATTAGCAAAGCATTATGTCTAGTTTGACTGTCTAGTGAATTATTGCTACTCACTACTTCTACTGATGCATTGTGGGAAACCCTAAGTGTACTACATTTCAACCACCAACCATCACTACAAAATGGCATACTTGCTATTGCACTATAGAATAGTAAATAATGTGCCGGGGCGGCAGTAGCTCAGTGGGTAAAGCGTCCGTCCTTTGATCGGTTGGTGGGCGGTTCAATCCTCTCTTGGGCAAGACACTTAACCCACCATGCTTCCAGTGGTGTTCCCTATCAAAAGCTACACTCGAAGCTGCAGCATTACGCTATTGGAACATTCTTTGTGTGACCGGTTGTGAAGCACCTGTGTCAAACATGCTAAGAATTGGCTTATATAACCTCTGTTGGTGACGCAGCACATCAGCGGCAGCTGAATGATTGAGCGCACCTGCACAGAGGGTATAAGTGACGCAAAAGCGTCTTCAGGTTTCTTTGCCTTCAAATCGCATTGTGTGAAGTGTGAGCATATTGGAGAGCATAAAAATAAATATCATGGCAGAGGCACATTTCTGTTGAGGATCAATATGAGTTTTGTTTTGAGTGCATGATGGAAGAACACGCGGCCCTCGGACTTTCTGGGGAGTGTCAGCACTGCGATCTTTTGCCTGTTAAGATCCTACGTGCCCGGCTCGCTTTCTTTCAAAAGGAGCGGGCCGCCTCCCCACTCCGGGCATGTTGATCTGGCTGAGGTGCAGGGATCAGAGAGTCCTATGTCCCTCGCGCTCTCGCCAGATGAGGTGGACACCGGCTCTGTGCTTGGGCGGGTGCGCTCCAGTGCATCCCACCAGCATGCCGATGAAACCTCATCAGGTTTAAAAATAAATTTTCAAACCTGATTTATGGAGGCAATCAGGTTTGAAAATGCCTCATCAGGTCAAGTTGATGATTTGTTGAATTGTTATACTTCAAGTGTTTTAAATGTTATGGACACCATTGCTCCTGTTAAGGTTAAAGTGATCAGGACGAGGCAGAAGGCTTCATGGAGCAATGCTCACTCTGTCAGGGCAAATTCAGAAAATTTGCATATTTTCAATCAAACTTTGCAAAAAGCAAGAAAAATATTCTTCTCAGAGATCATCAACAACAATAGTAACAACTCACGTGTCCTGTTTGCTACAGTGAACAGATTAACAAACCCTCCAGCTCCATTTCCACCAGAATTAGTTTCCACCACTAAATGCAATGAGTTTGCATTGTTTTTCAACGACAAGGTTCAAGGCATTAAACATGCGATTCAGTCCAAAGGGCATACAACAACACTGCAGCCACCTAGGAGACACTTGGTTGGTTTAACACATTTTACACAAATTAATGACAGAACAATTGAAAAAACTGTCTCCAGCCTGAGTTCATCCACCTGCTGCCTCGATGTTTTACCCACTAGATTTCTAAAATCAGTACAAAGCAGTTTGTTATAACAACTCACTGATATAGTCATTAATTCCTTACAGTCTGGAACATTTCCAAGGGACTTAAAAACTGCTGTCATTAAGCCTCTCCTAAAGAAGAGCAGTCTAGATGCTACAGTGCTCAACAACTATCGGTCCATATCAAACCTGCCATTTTTAGGGAAAGTCATCGAAAAAGTTGTATATCAGCAACTTAATGACTTTCTATTACTCAACAACTGCTTTGATCCTTTTCAGTCAGGATTCAGGCCCCATCACAGACTGAGACTGCACTTATCAAAGTCACAAATGACATCCGTCTGAGCACTGACGCGGGAAAAGTCTCTGTCTTAGTTCTGTTGGACTTGAGTGCTGCGTTTGATACAGTGGACCATGGAATCCTGACACAAAGATTAGAGGAATGGATAGGTATCACTGGAACTGCCCTTAAATGGTTTCAGTCCTATCTTGAAGACAGGAAGTACTTTGTTTCGGTTGGTAACTGTGTATCAAACCAAATGGCCCTGACATGTGGGGTTCCACAGGGGACTATCTTGGGACCTCTGTTATTCAATCTCTACATGCTTCCTTTAGGCCAGTTAATACGCAGCTGTGGCGTATCCTACCATAATTATGCAAATGACACTCAGATTTACATTTCACTCACAGCAGGCATTGACATGTGGATGCAAAATAATTTCCTCCAACTGAACAGAAACAAGACTGAACTAATCATCTTTGGGCCACAGAAACAAAGAGAAAGTGTCAGCAGTCACCTCGAGTCTCTTTCTCTAAAACCTAAAAATTAGGTTAGAAATCTAGGGGTCATCATGGACTCAGACTTGAATTTCCACAGTCACATTAAGTCAATTACATCATCTGCATTTTATCACCTTAAAAACATTTCCAGAGTCAAAGGGATGGTGTCTCAACCAGACGTAGAGAAACTTATCCATGCTTTTATCTCCAGCAGGTTAGATTACTGTAACGGCCTGCTCACTGGTCTCTCAAAACGAGGGTTAAGACAGCTGCAGCTTATTCAGAACGCGGCAGCTCGGGTTCTAACTAAAACCAGAAAGTACAACCACATTACGCCAGTTTTAAAATCTCTGCACTGGCTTCCTGTTGCTCAGAGAATAGACTTTAAAACAGCACTGCTGGTTTACAAGTCTCTTAATGGTTGTGCACTAGAATATATTTCTGACATGTGTAACGCCTTCTTGCTATATTATGGGCTAAAGTATTTAATTTTGGATAACATTTGACTATAGGCAGAAAAACCAGGTTGTTTAAGGAGCTTGACAGTATGAAATAATGGGTGAAACAAAAGGGCATTGGCAATAATGAAATATATTGAATATATAAGAGAACAGAATGATAATAATAATAATAACAATATTAATAAACAATAATAACAGAATAATCAATTAAATACAGTACAGCAGAAAAGGGGTGGTACCCAGAAGACTGTTCATTTGTTCTTTTATAACCACATTTCTCAAAATAGAAATTATAGAGGTGATCCCTTAACATATAGTCCTTTTGGGGTTTTTCCCCATACAGTTCAGTTCAAGTTTTCCCAAAAAATTAAAGGGCAGAAGGTGTAGTCCTCAATCATTCCATTGTGAAAAAATAGGAAAAGTTCATCCTACCCGCTCGCCATCCAGTGTTCAGTGGTGGAATCCCAATCCCACATAAAAAACCTGACCTGAAAACAAGGTCAGCCATAAATCAATATTCAGGTTTTAACATAAATCATTTAGTCTTATAATTACCGGTAACATTCATCTCAGTGTCATTACTTTACTTCATTACTATATCTCAGTAAGGGAAAAACATAAAGTTCACTACATTCGTTCACAGCCTTTTCCCTTACCTCCATTAGCCAGTGATAGCACTTATCCTTAGCCACACATTACATTCCAATGAAGCTAACAAGCAGTTAGCACAACCAATTTATCAAACCGTAATTAAAAGAACTTAAATAGCGGCATTATACATCAGCCAAATTTAAAGTACAATGCAGAATATTCATATACTTTTAACGAATACAATAATTATTCAACTCCGAGCTTTACAATTTGAAAGACAATCAAGAATTACCCGTTTTCGTACAGTAGTTTAGTTCGAAAACAGACCTCAAATAAATCATAAGTAAAGTCATTTTAAATAAATAACCGCAGCAGTTGGCAACAGAGCCATCAATTAAATAAATTAACAAAACTTACCGCTGAATCTAAGTGCTTTGTTCAAGAGTTTTCGAAGGAAAGATGCATCTACAAGTGTGAATCTGCCGTGTTTATGCCCAGCCACAGTGAGAGCGCAACAGGAAGTGCTCCGGTATTTATCTTCCCCGGGTTCAGGTGTATCCAATCTGCCCCTCTGTTGACCGGGTTACACTTTCCCCCCTGACCCAATGTACGTCCTCGTACATTCCTTAGGTTGGCAACAGACAGCTGGACTGGTGGCAGTGTAAGGCTTTTCTTCATCTTCTTCCAAGGCATACAAGAAAGCAGTGCTGAGCCCATGGAACAATGAATGAATAGATTAAAGCAAAGGCTGACCCAGTTTGCTGTACTGTAACCGATCTGGGGGTTTCCTGGTTCTAGTGGGACGTTGTCTGGGTTGATCAGAGTCAGAATCTGAAGGGGAGTTGGGTTCTGGTTGAGGCGAATCGGACACAGAGCAATTCTCATGTTGAGAATCTAATGAAGAAGATGAATCTTCCAGGGCAGCAGTAGGTTCAGCAGCAGTGTGGATGTTCGTTTCCCCAGAAAATTCAAGTCTTTCCCCTCCTACTGGAGATTCTGGTTTTGAACCTGTTTCGTGTTCTGGAGATAACGTCGGCTCAGATATGGGTCTAGTATCAGTGGTCTTGGGTACCTCAATAGTGGTAGTGTACTTTATAGGTTCCGAAGAGGGGTACCAGTGAGGGGGAATAAGATAGTCATCCGAGAGGTCTTCATTGTTATCCTCCAGGAGAACTGAAGCCCCATGACCTTTGGTATCTTTGAAAGTTCGTGACTTGGTACTGGTCATCGTAGTCAAATAGCCACACGGCAACAGCAGGTCTCGATGAAGAGTACGTAATGGGCGGTCTTTATTCTCTGGTCTAACTGTATACACTGGTAAGGTTCCAGCTCGCTTGACAACAATGTAAACATCAGATTCCCATTTGTCAGCAAGTTTTTTCTTTCCCCGGATTTTTACATTTCGCACCAAAACTCTGTCTCCAAGGTGCAATTCAGAAGGTGTGACGCGGTTGTCATACCGGGTCTTGTTCCTTTCCATCATTTTTTCTGAATTTTCCATTGCTGTTTTGTAGCTTTTCTCCAGGTTTGTTTTTAGCTTCTGGACATACTCAGAGTGACTCTTGCTGTTCTCATTCACAGGTAGCCCAGACACTAGATCAATTGGCAACCGCGGCTGACGTCCGAACATGAGCTCATATGGGGAGAATCCAGTGACATCATTTCGAGTACAATTGTAGGCATGGACCAGAGGTTTTACAAAATCCTTCCAGTGCGTTTTGTCCTCATTTGTTAATGTGCCCAGCATTCCCAACAGTGTTCGATTGAATCTTTCCACAGGATTTCCTCGAGGGTGGTATGGTGTTGTCCGCACTTTATGAATTCCAGCCATTCTACATAGTTCCTTGATGGTCCTTGACTCAAAGTCAGGGCCTTGATCACTATGGAGTTTTTCTGGGATTCCATAGTGGATGAGGAAGTTTTCCCATAAGGTTTTTGCAACAGTCTTGGCCTTCTGGTTCGGTGTTGGGATTGCAACTGCATATTTGGTAAAATGGTCTGTGATTACCAGGATGTCCTTCGTTTTGCTTTTATCTGGTTCCAGTGAAAGGAAATCCATGCAAACCAATTCCAGTGGTCGGGATGTTCTTATATTCACTAGCGGAGCTGCTCTTTGCGGCAATGATTTCCGTTTGATACAACGTTCACAAGATTGTACCTTGTTAACAACATCCTTTACCAATCTTGGCCAGTAAAATCGCGTGCGGACCAGATCAAGCACGCGTTCCATGCCCATGTGTCCCATTTTATCATGCAGGTTTGCCAACACCTCAGCACGACATTCTTGAGGCAAAACAAGCTGATATTGAACCTGGCCTCCCACTTGCCTCCTTCTTACAAGTACATTGTCGTGGAGCTCCAGTCGATTTAGTTCTCGTAATAGTAGAGGTATTTCCGGCAATTCATCCCTCAATGATGGTGGTGGTGTTTCTCCAGATTCAATGTAATATGTGCCGTAAGATAGGATCAGCTCTCTGTTTCTCAGTGATCTCTGCAGCGGTCAACTGAGGGATTACAGAGGATGCAAATTGTATGTCGTTGGTGTAGCTGTCAGGCAGACTGTCAACGTGCATTGAAAGTGAATGCACAAGAGCTGCGGTGGAAGTTTCGTCAGAGCTGTAAATTAACTGCCGATCGCAGACTGCTTGTACAGCATGCTGGTCAATGACAATGATATTTGGATCATTAAGATGTTGCTGTGCAAATCTTGAGATTCTCTCCTGTTCCTTTTGGGACATAAGATCGTTAATCAACTGTCCATGTGGCCATCGAGAAAGCCCATCAGCATCTGCATTCTGCTTCCCAGCTCGATAGACAATTTTGAAAGAAAAGGTGGATAAAACAGAAAGCCATCGGTAGCTGGTTGCATCCAGCTTGGCTGAGGTTAGTAGATATGTCAAAGGGTTGCTGTCTGTTACTACCGTGAACTGAGCACCATACAGATAATCATTAAATTTCTCCGTTACAGCCCACTTTAGTGCAAGAAATTCAAGTTTGTGGGCTGGATATTTGGATTCACTGCGAGATAGTCCTCGGCTGGCATAGGCAATCACTCGGTTCTGACCCTCCTGTTCCTGGTAGAGAACAGCACCGAGCCGTGGCACTGGCGTCGTGTGTAACAAGTAGGGTTTTTGTGGATCTGCAAAAGCAAGGATGGGTGCAGAAGACAGATTATGAATGATAGCCTCAAATGCTTCTCGGCATGCAGGTGTCCAACGACCAACAAAAGGTTCTTTTGGGTCAAAACATTGGTTGGACTTGATTGTGTTTCGTAGCTTCTTTTGAGCCGGCGGATAGCCAGAAGTAAGGTCATGAAGCGGTTTAACAATGCTTGCATATCCGTGGACAAATCGACGATAATAGCCCGCAAACCCAAGAAAGGATCTGAGCTCTTTCAGATTTTTTGGCACCGGCCAGGTCTTTAGAGCAGCGATTTTCTCTGGGTCAGTTTCAACTCCATTCTTAGAAACAACATGCCCAAGGTAACGCACAGATGTCTGGAAGAAAACACATTTTTCCAATGAAAGTTTTAGTCCATATTCCTTCAACCGGTAGAGGACTTTCATTAGTCTTTTTTCATGTTCTTCCAGAGTAGGGGCAAATACAATGAGATCGTCAATAAAAACAAGGACTTCCTTCAGATTCATTTCTGCCATACATTTTTCCATGAGTCTTTGAAAAGTACTAGGTGCATTGGTTACTCCTTGGGGCATGCGGTTGAACTCCCAGAACCCTAAAGGGCAAACAAATGCCGTCTTGCACTTGTCTTCTTCCTCCATCTCAATTTGATAATACCCAGATTTCAAATCCAACACTGAGAACCACTGGGATCCTGCCAGTGAGGTGAATGCATCTTCCAGCTTTGGCAAAGCATATGCATCCTTGATGGTCTGAAGATTTAATTTCCTATAGTCAATGCAGAGTCTCACACTGCCATTTTTCTTCCGAACTACCACGATGGGTGAGGCAAAAGGCGAATCTGATTCTCTAATTACACCAGCATCATGGAGTTCCTGGAGGTGTTTACGTACTGCCTGCAAGTCTTGTGGATGAATGGGCCTCGGTCTTTGCTTGAATGGTGTTGGGTTTGACATTTTTATTTGATGTTTTACCTTGTCCGTTTTTCCAAAATCCAAGTCATTTTTCGCAAAGACATCTGAAATGCTGTTCAGCTTTTCAGTGATCCTATTCTTCCATTCTGGTGAAAGAGGAGAAATTCCAAAGTTATAGTCAAATGTAGGGTTTGGAGTGTGGGTGGAACCAGGTTTCAAAACACCTGTATTCTGAGATATAACTGACTGATAAGCACTAATCTCAGCAATTGAAATTCTTGCTGGAAGAATGATATCATGTTCCGATTCATTGTGGACTATGACAGGCAAATTACCAGGCAGATGACTAGGAAGGTCAACAAGAGTGGACCGCACTATTAACCCCCCAGGCACTGAGAAAGAAGAAGGATGTTCGATAATGACTGACTTCTCGGTTTGCAGAGAATGGGAAATGGCAACGCCATTCAAAACAATGGTCTGACCTGCTGGTATCATCTGAGGATTCATGGAGTCTAGTTTCACCACACCATGGTAATTCTGTTTGGACCGTTCGTGTCTCTGCTCAAGAATATTTAGTACCACTCTGTAACCATATGGGACTGGCTGAAAAGACGAGTCATGCTCAAGAAATTTGCTGTAAACTACATCAAGAGTATTTGTGCCAATAAGCACAAAAGGTTGGCTGGTTTTCACATCAGGAACAACTAAAGCAAGTGTATGCACCTCCAATTTTGTACCAACGAAGTCCTGAGGAAATGTAATGGTAAGTTCTATGTATCCAAGATATGGTACACTTTGTCCGTTTGCTCCTTCAATCTCCAAAAGGTTACTTACAGGATTTATTTTATGACTAGATAGGTAAGTACTGTAAAAGGAGTACAGTATTGTTGTTACCTGAGAACCGCTGTCCAGCAAACAATTGAAAGTGGTTCCACTTATGATAATCTGTGCTGTACTTTTAGTGCCAATTAGTCCTTTAGGCAGTGGAGTGAAATGCCGTCTTTCCCTGGGACTTGGTTGTGCCGCAGTCTCTACCTGTCCCTCTGCAGAGACTGCCTCTAGTTTGACAATTTTGTAGTGTTGCTCTTGTCCCACTTTTGCTGCCTTTGTTGATGTTCTTGCTTCTTTTTGAAGACTAAGCTAGAATTAGCTTTATTGCTGCATGTTGTTGCAATATGTCCATCTTCTCCACACTTGAAGCAAAATCCTGGCTTTGGTCATGATGGTGGAGTGTTACTGCTGGGTTTTGTTCTTTGTACCTTTGTTCCTGAGAGATTTGCAGGATTACTCGGTCTTGACAAAAGCAATGCAGACATTTGTCATTGTAGCTTTTGCATCTGCTCCTTTAGCTCCGTAATTGCACTTGTGTCACCTTGGCATGAACAGACCTGTTGAGCGTGCATATGGACATGTTGTTTAGATGAGCCCATATGTTTCTTCATCAGGTTCTCCTTGATCAACTGTCGCTCTTCTTCAGTCCGGAGTGAGAGCAAGAGTTCTGCAAAGGTTGGTGGGTTGTCTTTTTTACGTTCAAGTTGCAACTTTGTGAGGAGGGCATTGTCCCAGCACCCTCGGCAAAACTGCTTTAGAAGATGTTTGTCCATTCCCAATGAGGAAATTCCACCTCTTCTTACCACAGAACTTAAAGTAAGATGTAGTCTCTGAAGGTAAGTCAAGGTCTTTTCACCGGGGTCCTGTAAAATATTCAGAAATTGAGCGAATAGCTCTTCTCCATCTTGAACTACAGAAAAAGCTGAATCCAACACTTGCAGAAAAACTGAGGGCTGAGTGTCAGAGCCCAAGCCTTTCACTAAATCAGCCGCTGGAGATAGCAGGCTTTCTAAAATGCGTCTGGTGATGGCTAAGGGGGACAATTTCACATCAGCAAGAAAAAGTTCAATATGTGATCTCCAGGTTTCATAGTCAGCCTCATTACCAGGCTTTGGAACTTTTCCAGAAAAGGCACATAATCTGAAAGATGTGTGTGAAGGTAAGTCTTCGGACCTGACAACATGTTCCACTACTATTTTCTGTACCCCAGAAGGATTCAGGTCATCAGGGCTCAGAGAAATCCTTTGTGGAGCAGTACTGTCCCGTTGTTCAGATGCAAAAGGGCCAGAGGCAGGTAATGGATAACATACAGTTGCTTCAGATCTTGACCCCTGCTGGTCAGGTGGTAGAGGCTCACCCATGGGACTGGAATCAGAATCCTCCTTTGCAGCATCACACTGGTCCAAATGCTGACCGATTTGATTCATAACCTCCTTTAAAATAGTTTCGAAGCTCCTGCCGCTGTGTGTGGCACGGAACTTTAAGTCTTGCAAAAAGTCTGTGGCTGCTGTGCCTCCCACTGTAGCTGGGTTTGCGGCTGACAAAGCACGAACACTAAATACACCATCAGAGTCATCCTCTGAATGGTGAGTATACGGCAATATTGGTCTTAAAGCAATTAGGGCTGCACCATATGTAAATTCAACAATCAGGTTTTGATCTAAAATACTGCTTGTATCGTCAATGAACTGCGTTTTTAGAATTGAACCATACTGTTTCAGGAAATCAATTATTTCTTCATCTTTTTCAGTGTTAGACACACCAGAAACAACTACACAATTACTCACATTTACCCCCATGGTTTCCATGAAACTCATTTCTGCAACAACACTAAATTTTATTCATACAAACAAGCTCCTGGCTAGCTCGCCACTTGTAACGCCTTCTTGCTATATTATGGGCTAAAGTATTTAATTTTGGATAACATTTGACTATAGGCAGAAAAACCAGGTTGTTTAAGGAGCTTGACAGTATGAAATAATGGGTGAAACAAAAGTGCATTGGCAATAATGAAATATATTGAATATATAAGAGAACAGAATGATAATAATAATAATTAAAGCCGCAAGCGGCAATAAAGGCCCTCACCTCCCTTGAGACCGCGGGGACACATATATTCGGAGGATTGCATGTCGTGCTTTAAAGCAAATTTGGAGCTGTTTAGATGAAAACCCTTTAGCACAAAATGTACGATTTAGGTGGTCATGTATTCCACCCAACATAGTAGATTTTCTGTTGAGTTTACGGTATGGCTGTAATAAACTTTTCTGTTTGCCCTAAGGTGTCCTATGGATGTACCAAGTTTTGTATTTCTACATTGGAAAAATTTACTTTCATTTTCCATAGAACCAATGTATTTTGACTTTTCTAGGGGTCGCCACTGAGTCATTTTTCATATTTTTTTGGGGGGGACTTCAAATACATAAATTTTTGCCGGGCTTGAAGTCTGGGACCAATAAAAATGACTTTTAGTTGTTGGTTTACTGGGTCAAATTGAAAATCATTTTTCAGAAAAATTATAATAAAAAAAAATATACCAAATTATAATAAAAAAATATATAACTCGAGCAAAAACGTCTAGAAAAACACTTGTCTATTTTACACACATGTGTTTAGCTCATTTTGCCCAAGTTTGGTGTCTGTGGAATGAAGCAGCTATTTTTTGTTGTTTTTTTAAAAAAGAGGTGTATTCTAAGTCGGACCAAATTTTCTATTCAAAATGGCCGCCTTCCCGTGTGTGATAGGGTGTGGTCCCCATTGGCTTTTTTGTTCATAAGCCCATACTGGATGGGTGTACCAAGTTTCATTTGCCTACAACAAACTAAAATTTTCACTTTCCATTGACTTTTTCCACATATTTGGGACGTTGCTATGGCAACACAATTATAGATAGGGGGTGGTTGTCATTGGCTTTTATGCTCCTCATGACATAAGAGATGTGTGTACCAAATTTCATGTCTCTATGACAAACTAAATTCTTGGGTCCCATTATAAGTTTGTAGGGGGCGCTGGAGAGCCATTTCTAAAGATAACCTTTTTATTTACATATTTTTGTGTTCAGGTCATGAATGTGCACAAATGCCTTTTTGGGTCCGACTCGATCCGAGAAGCCGTTTGAGAGTTAAGAGACATTTTATTTTCACAAAAATGGCCACCTCGTTACAGGCTTGCCACACCCATACCCGATAAGATATCAACAATAAAGTCACAAATTTGGTTGGCACACGTGTCTAGATGATACTCACCAAATTTGGGGCCATTTAGATTAAAACAATGATTTGCATCTTCTTGCGCAAGGGGTGCAATTTTAGTGGCCATTCGTTTCACCCCACATGGCGGACTTCCTGTTTAGTTTAGGGTGTGACTGTCATAGACTTTTCTGTTTGCCCTGAGGTGTCCTATGGATGTACCAAGTTTCATTTTTCTACGTTGGAAAAAAGTTACTTTCACTTTCCATAGGCCCAATGTATTTTGACTTTTCTAGGGGTCGCCACTGAGTCATTTTTCGTTTTTTTTTTTTCGGGGACTTCAAATACATAAATTTTTCGCCGGGCTTGAAGTCTGGGACCAATAAAAATGACTTTAAGTTGCACGTTTACTGGGTCAAATTGAGGATCATTTTGCAGAAAAATTATAATAAAAAAAAATAGACCAAATTATAATAAAAAAATATATAACTCGAGCAAAAAAGTCTAGAAAAACACTTGTCTATTTTACATACATGTGTTTAGCTCATTTTGCCCAAGTTTGGTCTGTGGAATGAAGCAGCTATTTTCTGTGTTCTTTTAAAAAAGAGGTGTATTTTAAGTCGGTTCACATTTTCAATTCAAAATGGCCGCCTTCCCGTGGGTGATAGGGTATGGACCCATTGGCTTTTTTTGTTCATAAGCCCATGCCGGATGTGTGTACCAAGTTTCATTTGCCTACGACAAACTAATATTTTCACTTCCCATTAACTTTTTCCACATATTTGTGACGTTGCTATGGCAACACATTTATAGATAGGGGGTGGTTGTCATTGGCTTTTATGCTCGTCATGACATAAGAGATGTGTGTACCAAATTTCATGTCTCTATGACAAACTAAATTCGTGGGTCCCATTATAAGTTTGTAGGGGGCGCTGGAGAGCCATTTCTAAAGATAACCCTTTTATTTACATATTTTTGTGTTCAGGTCATGAATGTGCACAAACGCCTTTTGGGTCCAACTCGATCCGAGAAGGCGTTTGAGAGTTAAGAGACGTTTTATTTTCACAAAAATGGCCACCTCGTTACAGGCTTGCCACACCCATACCCGATAAGATATCAACAACAAAGTCACAACTTTGGTTGGCACACGTGTCTAGATGATACTCACCAAATTTGGGGCCATATAGATCAAAACACAATGATTTGCATCTTTCTGCGCAAGGGTGCGATTTAGTGGCCGCGCGTTTCACCCCCACATGGCGGACTTCCTGTTAAGTTTAGGGTGTGACTGTCATTGACTTTTCTGTTTGCCCTGAGGTGTCCTATGGATATACCAAGTTTCATTTTTCTACGTTGGAAAAAAGTTACTTTCACTTTCCGTAGGCCCAATGTATTTTGATTTTGTAGGGTCGCCACTGAGTCATTTTTGTAATTTTTTCGCGACTTCAAATACATAAATTTTTCGCCGAGCTTGAAGTCTGGGACCAATAAAAATGACTTTTCGTGCATGTTCACTGGGTCAAATTTAGGATCATAGGTCGACAAGAAAGATAAAAAAAAAAAAAAAATCCGAGCAAAAACAATAGGCCCTCCCGGTCATCACCGGCTCGGGCCTAATAATAACAATATTAATAAACAATAATAACAGAATGTTCAATTAAATACAGTACAGCAGAAAAGGGGTGGTACCCAGAAGACTGTTCATTTGTTCTTTTATAACCACATTTCTCAAAATAGAAATTATAGAGGTGATCCCTTAACATATAGTCCTTTTGGGGTTTTTCCCCATACAGTTCAGTTCAAGTTTTCCCAAAAAATTAAAGGGCAGAAGGTGTAGTCCTCAATCATTCCATTGTGAAAAAATAGGAAAAGTTCATCCTACCCGCTCGCCATCCAGTGTTCAGTGGTGGAATCCCAATCCCACATAAAAAACCTGACCTGAAAACAAGGTCAGCCATAAATCAATATTCAGGTTTTAACATAAATCATTTAGTCTTATAATTACCGGTAACATTCATCTCAGTGTCATTACTTTACTTCATTACTATATCTCAGTAAAAACATAAAGTTCACTACATTCGTTCACAGCCTTTTCCCTTACCTCCATTAGCCAGTGATAGCACTTATCCTTAGCCACACATTACATTCCAATGAAGCTAACAAGCAGTTAGCACAACCAATTTATCAAACCGTAATTAAAAGAACATAAATAGCGGCATTATACATCAGCCGAATTTAAAGTACAATGCAGAATATTCATATACTTTTAACGAATACAATAATTATTCAACTCCGAGCTTTACAATTTGAAAGACAATCAAGAATTACCCGTTTTCGTACAGTAGTTTAGTTCTAAAACGGACCTCAAATAAATCATAAGTAAAGTCATTTTAAATAAATAACCGCAGCGGTTGGCAACAGAGCCATCAATTAAATAAATTAACAAAACTTACCGCTGAATCTAAGTGCTTTGTTCAAGAGTTTTCGAAGGAAAGATGCATCTACATGTGTGAATCTGCCGTGTTTATGCCCAGCCACAGTGAGAGCGCAACAGGAAGTGCTCCGGTATTTATCTTCCCCGGGTTCAGGTGTATTCAATCTGCCCCTCTGTTGACCGGGTTACACATGCTAGTTACTTATGAACCTCCTCGGACTCTGAGAACATCTGGGACAGGCCTTCTGCTCGTGCCCAGAGTTAGAACTAAACATGGTGAAGCTGCGTTTAAGTTTCATGCAGAAAAAATCTGGAACAGCCTGTTATGGGAATTGTATGAGTTTTCATTTAGTGTCTATGTTTTAGTTTAGATATGATTCTTCTGTCTGCTCCATGCTATGACATGCAGGCCATCACGACCTAGGTCGCAGACTGCGTAGGAGTACTACTGGGTATAAAACGACGTGTATTGTTTACCTCTTTAAGCAAAACGCACTATGTACCTTTGATATATCTGTGTGTACTTTGCTTCCCTTGCAAGGAATAAAACCTGGCTTTAGCTTTTATAATATAATCTGTCTCCGTGTCTCTCTGGGTAATATAAGGATATAGAATTCTTTTGGACATATAGAATTCTTATAACATTTGGTGCCGTGACCCGGATCTCAATATTCGTTGTTTCTCATACAAAGAGGTGAGCTGACGTGCACGGAGAAATGCACAAAAAACCATTTCTTGTAAGTCCCAAGCTGTGCTATTTAGCAGTAATGGCCAGATATCCCCTCTGTGTGTGGGAACGCGATGACGAGATCTGGACTGAAAAAAAGGAAAAGAGGAAAGAGAGACGAGAGGACAGAAAAGACAGTCTGGCTGCGGAACAACTGGACTATTGGACTGAAAAAAGTCAGGTAAACAGCTGTTTAATTTAATTTATTTTTGGTGTGTGTGTGTGAGTTTGTAATTACCAAAGCTCCCGGGAGTAGTAGTTTTGGAAATCTGGCGTGTGCTGAGCGGGCTGCATGTAAGTTACATCACCAATAGTTGATGTTTTTCCATGAAGTTGGCCAACATAGGAGATTCTTAAACGCTGAAAGATCGAGATTCCTTAAATGGTGAGATCCGCTTTGTCGAGACCCTGCCTTTATGGTTTATGGTGAGATTTAAAGCCGAAAAAAGTATGTGTTTTTGATCGAGAACCGAATTGTCAATCTAATGGTGAGATTTTAAACGGGATATTCTGATGTTAATCTGTGTTAAAGCTTGTTGTCTTGCTAGATTTTAGTTTGATAGATACCTTATGCTTTGTAAGTCTTTATGGTGTTTCTTGAAACGGACCCGCGCGATTAGTTCATTTGGCCGTGACAAGGGCGGGACTCTATGGCACTAGATAGTTCGCCTGATTACAAGAAGGGGTATGGGGTCTAAAGAGCTTGTCTAGAGAGCACAGGAATTTATCTTAGATTAATAATCACGTATCGTAATACGCCACAATCGAACTGCCTTGCATAGCTAGTATTGTTGGTTTTATTGGTGCGTGGGACGCACAGGAAAACTCGAGTATGGACTATTATCAAGAAACTTACTAACAACAAAAGGTGAGATAAATGAGTCCGAAGTCAATGTGACTATAAAGGCCTACGTAGTATTGATTCCTGCAGATGAGAAATGAGATTTTAAAAGCCCACGAGAGCTTTTGCTGAAAAATGTTCACTGCATGTGACGCGGTGAGTGAGAGAAAAAAGGAAAAAGCCCACTGAAAGTGATGGGGCTTATACTGAGAAGTGTTGGCAATACTGAGAATTGTTGACCTAAAAAGTTAAAGATAAAGGTATGTTTGAGAGAATAAATGTGTTATGAATGGGCCATTGTTGGATGAAGAATGAGTCTAATGATGTGAATCAGAACAAAAGTAATGTTTTTGTTTAAAGAAAGTTTGAACAACATGTGAGAGAAAGGTAGCTTCCATAAGCTATTTTTCTAGTTTGAGAAAAAACAGAGAAGTAGAGAAGACATTTTGAAAGAAGTACACACATGTACTTCAAACACTAATCATTTGTATTTTGTTTAAATGTTTTGGGAGCCTCTAGGTATCGGCCTCCCTCCCTCCGGAAAACAGTGCTCTCTCCAAAACTCCCCCTGCACCCCACCTCCCACATGCTCCTTTTCGGCTGAGAAAAAAAGGAAAAAAAGCTGCAACAGCAAACACGGAAGAGGTAAGATAAACGAATTCAGACAATCGTTTATTTGTTTTAAATTTTGATCTATTGAGATTGACCAAAAAGGTATTTGTAAAGTGTGTTTGCAAATTGGATGAAACTTGAAATTAAAATGAATGTAATGTATTTCTCTGAGGAAAAATGCACAATTGAGAGCGAGGTGGAGGTGGGCGTGACAGAAGAGAGGGCACTGAGAGAAGGAGGAGGAGGTCGAAACTGGGTCCAGACGAGAGACGAGGATAACTGACCGCTTCAACTAACAGGTCAGGTACATAAACACATAAACACACATGTAAATACACACACATAGACACAAACACAGACACATGAGACACACATCTACAGAGAAGAATGTGATTTTGGTTTATGAGAGAAAATAATGAGTATTCTGTTAAAGAACAGAGTTGGTTTTGTATTTTATGTGACACGTTCATGTGAACATTAAAGGTTTAAAGAAGTTAAAGATCCAACACTTGGATCTAAAATAGAATTAGTGATTGATGTTTTGCTAAACAGTTTTGTGTATCTATTAGTACGAGAACTAATAGAGGTCCTTAATATCAGTGTGGTTCAAACACACGGTATAACGCCAATAAAAGAAGGAAAATGAATACTTTGTAATTGGAAGAATTTAAATATGTGTCTTAAAGTTGAATTGTGCAGAGTAAGTTTATAAAGATAATAAAACTTTGTAGTTGGGCCATAAGCTCACATTTAAAAGAAAACAAGGTTACAAGAATCTAAGTAAAGAAAAGTAACATTTATGTATTTCTCTGGTTTGGTTCTAACAAAGTGTGAAAATGGAGAAAGTGGATTCAAAGCAACCACTGTTTGGATTCACGAGGAATGTTTAAACACAAGATAACATTCTATGTAATTCAAGGTAACAGGGGCTTCACAGCACCCTCCTTTTTGCTCCCAAGAGCGAGAAATGTTTTGTTTTGGGTTTTTGTTTTTTAGCTCCACAGACATTGTAGGAGCCTTTACATTAAACAAACTTTTAATGTTGAGAAAAATATAGAGTTAGGAATGTCAGTGACAGAAACAGTCTGAACTGAACTGATGTGTTTAAATAAAGTTTATGAAACTTAATTATGAAAACTGTTTGACCTTCTGACAGGTCTGTTGATATGAATAAAGTCCACATTTGAGTTTTATTAAATCTATGAAACATGATTTGGTAAACTAAACGATTGAATTAATGAGATTGAATATGGTTTTTGAGAAGAAAAACTTAAAGTTTAAGTAATTGGGAAATTGAAATGAAGATAGTTCAAAATAAATAATAATCATTATTTATTTTGGTACTTTATAATTAAGGTATAGTGTGATCTATACAATAAAGATTTAAACTGTAATGTAAATTGGTAATCTGGTTTTGGTGATTAAAAACATATCTATGTTAAAACAGTTCAAACTGTTAAAATGATCTTAAAGGTTTTATTTGAAAAATTAAAGTTAATGAAAAATAAGTGAATAAAAGATATTTGTTAAACTAACAAGGTGAATTATTAAAGTTTAAGAGCATATGCCAATGGCTCGCTGGGTTTAATCACTGTTTGAAGTGATTTTAGATTTTTTTTTTGAGTACTGGGACTAACACAAGGTCCTTTTGAACAGACGTTAAGTTTTGTTTTTGTTTTGGTTTTGATCAAACTTTAGGTCGTTGTAACCTAAAGAAAAAGAAAAAAAGAGGTTGAGATGTTGCTTTTATTAAATGAACAGTAATGATAATTACTGATTACAATTTTGGTGAATTTGAATAAATAAAGAGAGACACGTTAATTTTGATTTTACACTTGATGTTTAAAGTTTGTGTTTAACATTGAGTGAGGTGAATTCTTTATGTGGCATCTGAATGCCAAATTAGTGGAAACATGAGAATAGTAATTGATAAAACGTTTTTATGTTACGTTTAAATTAATATGGGAAAAATACAAAAACAAACTGGTTTATTGTATTGAGCACCTGGTGTTAAAACTGAGTTTTACAGAGACAGTATAGAACAAATCTATACTGAACACAATCCTGAAGAAATTTAGTTTAAAAATAAAGCAGAATTTGAGAGGAACTTTGTTGATTTTATGTTTGGTCTTTCCTTTTAAACGACAGTCACAAAGGTGATGGTGTTTTAGAGGAAAGCAGAGTGAACAGAGCAGAGGCTTTGTGGTGTGTTCAAGACATGCTGCTGTTACTGGTTTAACCCCAGAGGGGGGGTCAGACCCAAGGGGGAGTAAGAAATTTTGTTTTGAAGTAAGAGAAAAATGTGTTTTCTTTCTGAATAAAGTAATTTAAGGTCAATTAAACAATATGTTGAGAATATTTTAATTTAAAAGAACATGTGAAATAAATTGTGAATTGAAGGTGAATGTTTAAAAGTTTGTAAAATAGATCATGAGAAACCAGTTCTGATCTATATAAATAAATTATGTTTGCATCAACTGAGTTAAAATTTGTCAAATTGTGGAAGATACCAATTACAGTTACAGGTAAAGACCTACAACTAATGGTAACTAAAAATAAAACTGAACTAAACAAAGTTAAGTTAAATATAACATAAACAAAAGTGATGCGATTTGGAAAACATAAAGAAGATGAATAATTAGAAATGCTAATTAATGAAATAACAATTTAAGGTGGTAATTGGGAAAATAACCATTCTGTTTTGATTTTATTTTTATTTTTGTTTTATTTTGTTTCATTTTTTGTGGTATTTTGAGCCATGGTTGTCCCACGTCTCAAAAAGGGGGGAGATGAAGGTTTAAACAAAACTGTGTTAAAGTGCTGAAGGGATGCTTGGTTAATCTAATGGTTAGCATGAGGCTGAAACAACAGTGTTTAATACAGTTAAAAGTTTAAATCAAATAATGAAATAAAGAAAGTTGACAGGACTTTTCTGGAGAAGCACTGTTTAGTCTGATTAAACCTTTTCAGATTAAAGTAGATTTCCAGCAGACCATATCTGTGGAAACAGGGTTTATCTGCTGTTTCAATTTTATGGTTTGATCATTTTAAGGGCTTTTATGGTTTCGTTTGACGAAAACCTAGGAGGCACTTTCTATGGGTCTATAATGTCAGAGAACGTTCTGATTTGTTTGTTTGTTCTTTATTTGGATGGAAGCCAACTACAACAAGTATACCAGTTCAGAAAAGGAGTTTTGACAATTAATATAGCCACCACCAGTAAGAGCTAATATTAACATAGTTCTTTGAACTTATATCATCTTGGTTTACACCTGTGAAGGGAAGCACACCTGTGAGCAGGGCTAGTGACGGGGGTCACATGACTTCCTGTGACATCACTCTGAACTTGACAAACGTAGAGATCAGGGACAGGTGCAGTGCAAAGCAGAAGTCTGGAGGTTTTGTGAAAGTAAGACCATTAGACCAGCGTTGCCTGCTGACCGGAAACATGCGCCCTTAAAGGATCCTCGTTTATTTGTGTTCACATACAATGTGACGGAGAACATCGTGAGTGGAAACTCACACTTTAGGAGCCAAACAGCAGCTCCCTCAGGTTCATTTGAGAGCCCCATTTACATCGACGACAGAGGTGTACTTCGAAGGTGTCCTTAATGAATATAAGGCTAAAATTAAATTAGCATTAGGATTTGGCTTTTGCTATTTGGGACAATTTATGAAAATGTGGATTAAATTAAGTATATTTATAAACAACAAAGGTTTATGAATTGTACGAGAGATGCTGTAACTGTTAATTAAAACTGGAAATGAGAGAAAACTGGTCCAAGGACTGGACAGAACAAAATAGCACTGAGCATGCTTTTAGCTGAAGAGGGGGGATCTACAAAAGGATTTCCTCCAAAGTAACACAGGACTAGTTACAGCAGAACTAAGGTCTTTAAGAAAGGACTTCAAACTCTAACAGAGGAATTAGAGTATTCTGGAATAGAGAAATTAATTTGGACCTGGTTTTAAAACATATTTGGAAGATTTACTGGGATTTTAGAATCTGTATTGAGATACAGTACATGTACTTGTTGTTGCACTTCCATGTCTAATAACGTTTGTTTGTGTTGCTTTACATGTACCGGAGCTTGTTGGTGAGATTGATGAATGTGGCCATTGCTGGGTCAACATTCCTGGACATGCACCTGCCAAACGACTAAGGTCAAGGCTTTGACCTCAGATGAACACTTTGATATCTGAGGGACGTTATTGTTTGCATGAACACCAACGGGACAACAGCTCCAGGACGGATCATACTACAGACCTAAGGGCCGTATGGTTCATTGAATTGATTATGCTGAAGAGAATTGATTTTAATCATTATGAATGTGCATATGTCTCACTGCATGTGTTTTCTTTTCGTTACAGGGACAGAAATGGACAGGCAGGGTCAGGCTGGAGATGTTAAGTTCGATGGGTCGACCAGCTTAACCTCCGGCATCTTTTTCTGCTTTATTTTGGAGTGATTCTATGTTTTGATGTAATCAATTATTATTGGATTTTAAGAATCAGTATGTTAATCTCCTTTTGATTTATCTGTTTGCAATATTATACTCATTTCTGTCATTGATTGGACATGTGTGTCAGAAGAAATCAGTTTATTTTTGATCTTTACATGTGTCTGCCTTGAATGTGCGCCGCCTTGGCAGAGGCGGTCAGGAGGTCTTTTCCCAGCGATAGGTCATTTAGCCGAATGGTCAAATGTACTTAGGCTAGGTCAGCTGCCTCTGGGTTTTCGCTCCTGACTCAATACAATTCACATCAAGGTGGAGACTTTGATTTATGCCTATTCAGCATAAAGAGGGGGGAATGTTATGGGAATTGTATGAGTTTTCATTTAGTGTCTATGTTTTAGTTTAGATATGATTCTTCTGTCTGCTCCATGCTATGACATGCAGGCCATCACGACCTAGGTCGCAGACTGCGGAGGAGTACTACTGGGTATAAAACGACGTGTATTGTTTACCTCTTTAAGCAAAACGCACTATGTACCTTTGATATATCTGTGTGTACTTTGCTTCCCTTGCAAGGAATAAAACCTGGCTTTAGCTTTTATAATATAATCTGTCTCCGTGTCTCTCTGGATAATATAAGGATATAGAATTCTTTTTAACATATAGAATTCTTATAACACAGCCTCCCAGATGAAGTAAAACAAGCCTCAACTTTAAAAATGTTCAAGGGGAGGTTAAAAACCTTCCTCTTTAACTCCGCCTACATTACAACTTAAAGTGTTTTTTATCTGCACTCTTCTTTTTAAATGTTTTTAATTTTTCTAATGTTTCTTAATCTAAATCTTGTAAATTTTCTTTTATTCCTGTAAAACACTTTGAGTTACCCAGTGTAAGAATTGTGCTATATAAATAAAATTGCCTTGCCTTGCCTTGCCTGGCGTCTGAGAGCGCCGCCGCCTCGGAGCGCTCCTCCCGCTCTGACATGGTGTTTGAGGAGCTACTCGAGGTGGTTACAAGAGCAGTGCCCCCCTAAATACTCAAAACTGGATGACAGGTGGCCAGGGGAAGGGATCGCAGGCCGGACCTGCGGAATATCATCTCCGCCAAGAAGCCGAGGTCCTGAAATTGGCGCGCCCAATCTAACCCTAACCCCTCCCACCCGGGGGAATTCAGTACACCTATCGTCCTCCGCGTTTCAACGGCGTGGTCTAAACTTCCGTGAAACCGGGACGAGCGCATTTTTGACACAAGAACTGTAGGTTCTGCTGGACAAAGGAGCTATAGAACGTGTTCCCCCAACAGACAGACAATCCAGGTTTTACAGCTGGTATTTTCTAGTTCTGAAAAAAAAAACAGGGGGCTGCGCCCGATTTTAGACCTTTGCGGGTAAACCGCTACCTCAAAGCATTAAAATTCAAAATGCTCACAATAAAAATTATTGTGTCCCAGATCCGATTACGCGACTGGTTTGTCACCATCGATCTAAAAGACGCATATTTTTACATAGAAATCCTGCCACAGCACAGAAAGTTCCTGAGTTTTGGAGGCGAAGCGTACCAGTATTGGGTTCCTCCGTTCGGCCTGGCCTTGTCACCCCGTACATTTACAAAATGCATGCCTTGGCTCCTCTGCGACTTTAGGGCATCTGCATTTTGAATTACATAGACGACTGGCTTATATTAGCTCAGTCTCAGGAGCTAGCGCTTCGACATCGGGATGTCGTCCTAGCTCATCTCGACTCTCTAGGCTTTAGACTCAGCGCCAAGTAGAGTGTTCTCTCTCGCACAGAGGACAACATATCTGGGGTTGTTTGGGACTCAACCGAGGCAGGCACATTTGTCTCCTGCACTCCTGCTCGGGTCTATTCTAACTACCCTCAAGGCTATCAGGCTAGGCCAAGAAGTGACTGTGCAGTTTTTCAAACAATATTGTGTCATGGCATCTGCATCCACGGTGATACTTTTGGGCCTTCTGCACATGAGACTGTTTCAGCTGTGGCTCAGAACCAGGGGGTTTTATCCAAAGGTCAATCCCCTGAAGCAAATTTGGGTTACACGCCGAGGGCTTCGTACCCTATCTCTGTGGTTCAGACCCCTGGTTCTCACTTTGGGTCCCACTCTAAGTCCATGTTCTCGTCGCATAATTCTAACGACAAATGCATCCCTCACGGGCTGGGGCGCGTTCGTAGATGGCCGTCCAGCCCAAGGGATATGGAGAGGCCATCTTCTTGCATGGCACATCAACTGCCTCGAGATGAAGGCTGTATTTCTGGCCCTGAAATACTTCCTCCAGCATCTAAGGGGCTATGTCCTAGTCCTCCACTTCCTGACTTCAGACAAGGCGGTGTTCCCTCTGCTCCCTGCTCTCTGCTATCAGTATAAGCTTCTCTTGTCTTGTCTTGTGTCGTCATTTTTCTCTGTTATTTCTTGGACTTTACTGCCTGCTGCACTCTTAAGAACCGATATGGATCTAATTACCTGGTCTCTGAGCGCTATTGACACAATTTTTTCACAAAAGAAGGGTGCTCCGGGGGAACCCATTTGCCCTGGCGGGACTTTTGCGGCAGGCTATTCACAGGACGCCTGGAAGAACTGGCAGGTTCTGTGTTTGGAAGCCCTGTCCATGGAGGACGTCGAGGATATTTATGTTTGGATTTATGATAGCTGGATCCCTGCTCATTGGTCTGGGGAATGCCTTCAACTATCGGAAAATTTGTAAGACAGCTGCTTTTAAATCTACCCAGCCGCTGTCTACTGAAATTAAAAAGTGTTTCTGTGACGTGGGTGAAAGTTTGAAAGGGTTACATCAAAGAGACGCGCAATCCGAGGAGCTGACCCGAGACCTCTCAGCACGGACTGTGGACATACAGAAAAGAGTTCATAACACCGAGAGACAGACTGGAGAGCTACTGTGTGGCTTAACTGATGTGAAGGGGTTACATCAATGGGGCACACGAATCGAAGAGCTGATTCGCAACATCTTTCCCCGATCTGAGGACATTCAGAAAAGAGTGGACATCATCGAGAAACTGACCGGTGAGCTGATAAGTAGTGTTTCTGGTCTGAACATGATGAAGGATACATCAAGGTTACTCCACGACATGGACGCACGCAACTGACGCAGAGGACCAGAACTGATTGATCACGATCCGGACATATTACCGAAGATCAAAATATATAAATTACAAATTTCTGCTGTGTCCCGGATTTCATTTTCCGGAAGATCATTGGAGCGCCGTCGACATGGCTGCAACGGTGTGGTCTGCAACCTTTGTGTGTCTATCTATGTATAAATGTATTATGTTGCACCACCAAAGCAATCTCGTTGCAGTGTACTTGTACAATTGTAATGACAAATAAAGCATTCATTCATAGTGCAAGTAGACAGCATGGTCCCTCAGGGCAATTGATATCCCTGGGCACACGAAGGGGGGAGCAGATTTATTGTCCAGACAGGCTGCTACACACGGGGACTGGAAACTCCACCCCGAGGTAGTGAGCCAAATCTGGGAAAGACGAGGCAGAAGTGGACCTCTTTGCTTCGCAGCAGACAGCACAATGTCCCCTCTACTTTTCTCTGACTTCTCCAGCTCCCCTGGGTCTGGACGCAGTGGCCCAGACGTGGCCTTGATTGACCGGGTCTCGATAGGGAGACACCTTCTAGCTGCCCCCTACATGCGAGGGGCCAAGCGGTTGAGGCCGTCCACTAGAGCTACAGTTCCTTTCTGGGACCTAGCTGTAGTGCTTGAAGGCTTAGTAAGCACTCCTTCTTCCTTTTTTATTTAGCGCTTTTCTAGCGTTACAGCTGACCACTGGAGGCAAGGTCGGTTAAGGACACAACAACACTAGGACACAACAACAGTATGAACTGTGGGGGAGAGCGGGATGCTTTGATATTTTGGGATGTTTCGAGCAAGGATCGAACCGCCCACCCGCCAGTCGAAGGATGACCG
Organism: Perccottus glenii; assembly: GCA_024416835.2. NCBI lineage: Eukaryota > Metazoa > Chordata > Actinopteri > Gobiiformes > Odontobutidae > Perccottus > Perccottus glenii. Next base: position 885,378 of record CM044554.2, read on the forward strand.
CTCTACCACTGAGCTACTGCTGCCCCTATACTGCCGTACCTATACCACTCTCTACATAATCAGACTGCCATTCAGTAGTATTCATACTGTATATTCATTTCACACATTTATTTATGTTTTCAAATTCATTTAATACAGACACTTTTATTCTACTAGGACTTCTAACCGAAGGTGGCAAAAGTATTCACATTGTGTACTTAAGTAGAAGTACAGATACCTTAAGACCTTGGAGGTACCCTGTTAATGTGGTCTTTGTGGAAAATTTTATTATGAATATGAACATGAATATGAATCTACTTTAACACAGTGAAGGTTAATAGCCTTCAGTCTCTCGGAAAGTGAGCGGTCGCTAGCGTTAGCGTTTGTGTTTCATGGTATCAAAACTATATTCTTTCATAGCATTGTTCACGTTGTAAAGTGACTTACAGAAATGCAAAATAAGCTACTAATCATTCTTGGAACCAACAACCTCAAACAGTTGTCATCCGCAGAGGTTGTAAAAGTAACAAGGCTGTTTTGACAATGTAAGGAGTGGAAAGTACAGCTATTTGTGTTCAAAAGTTGGGAGTAAAAGTAAAAAGTCAAGCAAGATAAATAAATACTCTAGGAAAATACAGAAACCTGAAAAATCTACTTAAGTACAGTAACAAAGTACAAATACGTCCCACCTCTAGTGCAATATAGTTCCAGCTTAATTTACAAATATTCTTACTTTCATTCCATATAATCAGTCTGTACTTTTACTGTCTCTCTCTTATTTACTAAACTGTCAGCTTTCCGAATTTCATACTTTACTTAAGAGTCAATTGAAGCTTAAGTTTCTCAAATCAACTCTTCTTTCTAGATCAGCATTCCCTTTACCATCTTCTGCTGCCTCTACAGTTCTACTCTTATTTTCAGGGTCCCCAGACTGAAAGGCACTGTACTGAAAAGCATGGAGATTTGACTTGATAACACAGGGCAGAGGAGGAGAGCTCTTCTAAATGAGTTTTTTGAAGCCCTGAAAGGCGTTTAAATGATATGACATAGTACGTACAGCTCTTCGGCTTCACTGCTTCTTATTGCGGGATTATTTTCAGCAACAGTGTGAGCTGCACAGGAGATCCAAAAGATAAAATAAAGCTAATGCAAATGAGCTGTGTACAGTGGTTTCACCGTAAGATGTGAGCAGGCCTGGCAGGTTACGTAGTGTTGTGTAATGTACTCTCTATATCTGTCTGCTTCACTCTGGCTCACATTATGTCATCTGGTAAATGCAGTTAATGCGTTTTAACATTCAGCCTCTGCCACAATTACACACATTTAAGCAAAATACCACTTAGGACTAGGATTTGATGCAGGGCTACTACTTTGACTCTACTGAATAGTAGCGTATAAGGCCAGCTTCATTTGAATGTCGTTGTCTCCAAAGTCAAATAGATTCATGTTGCATTTCCTGACACATGGTTAGGAAAAATAATGTCCCCCTTTTAGAGAACAGGAAGTAACCATAATGTGTTTGTAACACCAAACAAATCAAATCAATGAACTTGATATCCAACATTGGACAACTTTTAAAGGGGCCTTAACCAACTTTCTTTTTGCCGTCAGTCTGAGACCACCATTCTATGGATGATTTTTAGGACCATGTATATAAAAAATAAAGCAATTGATTAAAAAAGTATTGAAATTTAACTTTACAACAGAGTGGTTAGCACTCCTGCCTCACAGCAAAAAGGTTGTGAGTTCAAATCCCAGCCGACTCAAACATTCTTTCTGTGAGGAGTCTGCATGTCCTCCACGTGTTACTGTGGGTTCTCTCCGGGTACTCCGGCTTCCTCCCACCGTCCAAACACATGCATGTATAGGTCAATTGGCAACTCTAAAGTGTCCCTAGTGAATGAATGTGAGAGTGAATGGTTGTCTGTCACTGTCTGTCTCTAAATGCCCTGGCCACTGTCCAGGGTGTACCCCGCCTCAGGTTCAAAGCTGCTGGGATAGGCTCCAGTCACCCGCGACCCCTAACGGGACTAAGCGGTAGAAAATGAATGAATGAATGAATAATAATACTACAATTAAACCAAATCTTCCTCTGCAAAATACTAATACATTTGTCAAACTGAAGTTTAGAGCTGACCATAAACTTTAAGCTCAGTCTTCAGCGTCAGACCGGCAGTTATCTCCCCCTCGTTAAACCTTCTGTGATTGAAGCTAATATTTATCCCTGTTTCCCGTTGCCTCCCTTCCTTTCTTTGTTTAATCAGCTGCTAATACTTCCTTACTGACAAGTGTCTGGAACAACGGGAGCACCTTGCAACAAGCGAGCATGTGATTGGCCGAAGCTCTAGATGACGTCTCAAGGCCTTGTTTTTTCACAAATAATTACTGTTACAATATGCTATGATAATATAACTAAACTGGTCTTTTTCTCACATACATAAAACATTTGCATACTGATTATATCATATTATCTCATGAAAAAGAATTGTTTATGAGCCAACTTGACTGTTTTTTTTTTTTTTACCTTGACCCTAACCCTAATAGTACATTTACATTACATTTATTCATTTAGCAGATGCTTTTATCTAAAGCGACTTACATTACATTACCAGTGTTACAGTCACTGGAGGCAAGGTGGGTTAAGTGTCTTGCCCAAGGACACAACGACAGTATGAACTGTGGGGAGAGTGGGAATCGAACCGCCTACCTTCAGGTTGAAAGACGACTGCTCTACCCACTGAGCTACTGCCGCCCCCTATATAGTACCCAACCATTCAATGTCCCTGGTCTTTGACTGGCTTTTCAAGTTATGTTTTTATTAAGAAATAAACTGCAAACAGAATTTGATTTGCACAAAAGCAGATGGTCAGAAATAATGAGGTCCTATCTTTAGCCTCGTTAACACATCTCTGGAGAATGTCAGAAGAAACACGTCCAGTTATTCTCCTGATGTATGCACATTACATACATCCTTAGATCTATCGACTCGTGTTTGAAACACTTATTCTTAAAGCTTATTTCAACGCAAACAAAATTAATTTTGTTTTGCCAGAACATTAACTCTTAACTTTTACAAAATGTTGGTTATCAACAGGGCTGGACTGGTAATCCACTTGGGGGCCGGTCCATATAATATGAATTTTTTTTTTTTTTTTTTTAATTGGCCAATGACCGGCCCATAAAGCAGGGACAGCGGCCCATTGGTTCATTTTTCATACTGACACTGGGCTGGCCCAATCATCTCTTAACAGGCTCCACCCTCCTCCTCTGTTTCTTGTGTCAGATGCAGTTAGTGGCTCAGAGCCAGAAATCTGTGGATTTAGGAGAAACAAAAGTGCAAGGGGGGTGCGGAGAAGTTGGGCCAAAAAATAAAATGCTAGAGGTTGATGCCTCAACATGTGCAAAAATAACAGACATGTTTAGTGCTGTAGCTTCAGTATCCAAGCCTACAGTACCTGACGACATTTTGCAGAAACATGGAGAGTGTAATTGAAACGGTAAGCATGTTAGCTACATGATTAACAGGAGGGAGTGTTAATCAGGGTGCAGGAGGAAAGTGTGTGTTTGTGTGTGGGCCTGGTTGGACCACGAAGATGATGATTTACCTAAATTAATGAATATTATAATAAGACAACTTAATCGTTGTTGCCATTATATAGTCTGTCAGATTGTCACCCACTGCACTAGCCACTCAGTCAGCTAAAGTCAAATAACACAGCATAAGCTAGGTTAGCAGAGTTAACTTATTCAATTGCAACTTTAGCTGACTATTCTAATGTTAACCCTTTAATACCCATAATGGCCGTACGGCCCTTCTTTAGAAAAACTTAAATGATGCCATTTGATTATTTTAATTATTACTCAGAATGGCTGCGTCAAAGCGCCCACGACGAGTAGCTAACACATACTATTTGGGCATTAAAACCCGCCTTGCATTTTGAAAGCTGTATATTTTTGTTTAGCTGTATATTCAACGAAGTAGATATTTGCTCATGTTTCTGATGAATTTCCAACATCATTAATATGCAATATTTACGGTGAGTGAATAATATGAATATCATATATTTTTAGGACGTTTTGTGTGAGTAATTTGGTAGTATAGGTTGGTTTTCTTTTTTTTTAAGGGGAGTATCTCAACAATGAGAGGTAAATCTTGTTTGGTGTCATATTAAAGAGGGTTTGTGCTCTTTAAAACAAAGTAGCCTATACTTGCAATTGTAAACTAGTTTTTCTGCTGTCTGGTTCATTGGAAAAAAAACATTTCTTTTTAGAATTAGCAGTATTCTACATCCACATTATATTGGGTTCTAAAGGGTTAACTAGCTTTTATAACATGGAGCACTTTGTCCATCTAGAAATCCTGCTCTTCAAGAATACAGGACTATATAACCAAAATGGATCCTTACTAAGTGTACTTTTAATAACTCTTCCAAATAATTGTAATCCTCTCTCTCTGTCCTTATGTTTAGTCAAGCCAGGTTGAGTTAGCAGTGGAGGAGAGAGACAGGGAGGAACCTTTGATCACCAGGGAGTCTGTCAAGAGAGAGTGAGTACACTGGTCCACTTGCACTGGTACACTGGTCCATGGCACTTAGTTCTCAGCTTTGTAGGGGATTTTGGAATGGAACAGTAGATATGCATATCTACAGGGACCGCAAGGATGGTTTACTAGTTGGTTGTGTCTGACCGATTGTGGTGGGCCGGTCTGAGCAAAAATGCCAGGGCCTTTTTTTTTTCCCAGTCCAGCCCTGGTTATCAACAACACATTTCACAACTCACATTTAGCAGTTACACAGTATGCACATGGCATTCACCCACAGTGAGTGTTCCTCTAAAAGAATCAGATTTTTTTGCTGATCTTGGTTATGAATACTATTGAGTGAAAGTGTCTTCAAAGAAAATGTAATTTAACAGTAAATTGTTTAGCTCACCCTGAGCAATGCATCGTCTAGCTTCAAAAACAGTACTTCACTCAACTCGTCCAAGGCCAGAGACATGTTATCAATAGGCTACTTGATAACTTGCCTCATTTGACACCAAGTGCTTTTACAGAGAACTTTCTCAAAGGCTCCGTGACTAACATTTTTTTTTTTATCAGCTTCACAAGAGTTTCAAATATGAGTGTAACCTACTGAGACCCCTTGGAGAGAAGAACAAACCCACATATAAAGGAATACCCTGAATCAAAGAAAAACAAGGTGATGACTTATTCTTTTAGGAGAGAAAAGAAGTGCAGAAAATAAAAGGATAAAAATCAGGAGTATGGCAGTGAAAGAAACAATTTGTGCAGTAATAGGTGGCCCCAGGGTTCAAGTTTAGAGAGAGAAACTCATTCAGCGGTGGTGCGCAATTCAATTTACCAGCCTGGTGATTTAAAAAGCCTCAAGTGCAGAGCGGCAGTGGTAGACACAGAAAACATACAGCAAAGCCCGAGGCCAGAGTCGCCCAAAGGCTCGTCCACCTTGTACCAACCTTTCATATCCATTCTTCATGTGATGTCCAGCAAACTCTATCAGCCACATCCAGACTGTTCAATATATTATGGGAATCCTAATTCACGCAACACACTGGTTGCCTTTGGAGCCACAGGGGATTGTCCATTTTTCTCTGGAACTGACCAAGGCCCACTGTAGAGCACACAAACACAGGGTTTCTCCATCACACCACAAAGAAGTCGATTCTTCTGTGCAATCAATAGAACCAGTGATCCCACTGAGACACACAGCACTGGATGTACTTACCTTTCGCAGAAAAGCTACAATTTGGGATAAACAAAAGGTAATTTAAAAAAAAGAATGATTTAATGAATGCTCTTTAACTGAAGACTATTTTTATAAATAGTATTACAGTTTTTCAGAATTGCTAAGACACATTTTCTTAAACTTAAAACACATTTCTCGACATCTGTAACACCTTTTTTAAATGTGAACAAAACCTCACTTTCCTGTTGAGACTGCAGGACTTCATCCACATCACAGTTGTGTCCAGATCAGATCAGATCAGAAACCAAATTGTCTAGTTGTAGTACTGTGTTTTGGAAAAAAACAAATGTCAATATAGAATCAATGGCTGCTGAAAATACAGAGGTGTCTATTCTATGTTTGTTTACACACAGAAGTGGTGCACAAAATAACATAAAATGAGAAAAGGTAAGCCAAGTGAAAAAAGTTTAAGCTAAACTCTAAGCTTGGGTTGATTTTAGGTTATTGAATTTTATGGTGAACAAGATTTTTTGGGTGATACACCTTTAAGAGGCCACGTTTAAGCTGCATTACCTCAAATTGTTTTCCATCTGCCACAAAAAAAGAATTAAATACTGTCTGATTTATGACAAAACTAAAGTGTAATGTCTTACAGACATACAGTAAATATAGCTCCACAAAAAGTTATATGATCATATGTTACTGTACCGTGTCAGTCCCACAGGTCAGTCCCTCTCATCACTTCTCTTCTGTCTGGGACAATGCAAAAGATTGCTTCAAATGTTTTAAGTAATTGACAGTAGAAAAACTTATTATTCAGAAAAAATTATTTGTTCATGTACAGTCAACTTAAATCTGCACTGAATACCCGAATAAGTTACCAGAACTCCAAACCTTTGAGGCAATCAGTTGCCTCAATTTTTTTTTTATTCAATAAACTTAAAGTTTCAATTAATTTAAGTTTAAATTTTAAATTTTACAGTACATGTACATTTTTACTTTTGTTAAATTAAAAATAATATTTTATGTAACTTAAGCATCAGTTGCTGGTAAAGGTACTTTTAATTTCACACAAAATTAGCATTATTAGTAAGCAATCTTAAAAATTTTAATTACATGTTACTTTTCATTTCCCCAAATCATTGCAATTAATTAAAGAAAGCTATCAATATTTACATTTATTCATTTAGCTGACACTTTTATCCAAGGCAACATACATTGTTCTAATGTAATTACCAGTGTTACAGTCACTGGAGTCAAGGTGGGTTAAGTGTCTTGCCCAAGGACACAACGAAAGTATGAACTGTGGGGAGAGCGGGAATCAAACCGCCAACCTTCCGGTTGAAGGACAATCGCCGCCCCGGCAGTAGCCTACAGCCAACTAGTGAACTGTGAACGGTCGTCTTTGTGAATCAGACAAAGACGACTTTTCACAGGACATGCCAAAATGTCTTTTAATAGCCAAAAAAAAAGATATGTATTGCTATACCGTAGCGAGATAAAACCTCTGAAACAAAACAAAAGCATACATCATAAATTTTCAGACTTTAATCAATAAGTCATTCTTAATGGTTTCGAAGTTTGAGTGAAAGCTTACCGTCATCCAAACCAAGGGTAAACCCAAAAGTGCTGATCATTTCTTTCGGTTAGCTGAGATGCAGTGCATATTATAAGCCAAGCATTACCAGAAAAGCATCAGCAAGTCTCGGGAAGCTGTTCACTACTTCACCCTCAAGGATGATTGAAATCTTCTGGAGCTGGTAATGAACAGGGGCCATGTTGTTGTCAGTGACTGTTGTCAGGAGTGCCATGGTTCCATGCCCAAAAGTTGGCTCTTCTGTTGCTTCTTCCTGTAACAATAATATTATATTTTGTCAAATAATATGGTATATAATATAATAATAATAATATCCACAACCCCCAAACACCCAGGTTATTGTTGATGCAAAGAAGTAGGATGTGAGACATTAAACATAATTAACCCGCACTGCCATTACTTTTAGCCACAAGAGGGCGCAGACACCCCAACAGTGTTTGGGTTTTTTTGGTGTATTTTGTACAAATACAACTCTGTAGGGTCAAGTGTATCGACCAATTTCTGCTGCCCCAGTTTGAGCTGAGCGAGTCTCTCAGGAGAGGTCTGTCCCACTGGCATGGGGATATATCATTTATACCAGAGTTTTCTATCCAGCTATGGGAGCACTGTGTCATTGACATAGGCAGGATTCTACAAATCAGTGTGTCTAAGAACTATTAAATCAATACCAGAATGTTTATTGTCAAGTTATATGATGCTACTAGCTAAAAGTTAACGTTGTCTGACTCGATAATGCGAAGGATCATCTTTTGAAACATTTCAGCTGTCATTGCTGCAACAAAAACACAATTGAGGTAATTTGCAGTTAGAATTCTCTAGAAATTGTTTTGGTAAAAAAAATTAAATAAAGAAACTGAACTGACTGATAGACAATACACCCATTCAAACATAGTGCTGCTTTAAGTAAAACAGAATGTGACTTTTTAGCTTAAAATATATATCCTCAGTTATTTATTATCAAAACGTTGGGAATAACTCTCTTAACATGGTGCACCAGAAAAAAAAAAAAAAAAAAAAAGCAGATAGTAATGATTACCATAATAATAAAAGAAAAATATCCAAAAGAGACATGTACAAACTTGACCAGAGGGGACCCTGCCTGAGGTTTAAAAAGTTACATAACATTGCTAATTTGCTACCTGCCGTACAGGATCCTTTGGAAACAGAGGTAAAGTTCACTTAGATGGGTATACTTTGTGAATAGAATGAAGGCAGGGAGGATTGTGGATGGATTTTCAGTATCACATTATTTATTCAGTAGATTCAAGGCCAGTCCTATTTATAATAAACAATAAATTGTTGCCTAAACAGACAAAGTTTTATGTCTGAAATATCCAGTGTCAATGTTATAAGCTATGTGATGGATTACAGTCAAGAGCTTCAATGGAATTGCTTTAATCCTGTTAGACTTTTATGAACCTCTTTGGAGTCAGCAGCAGCTAGCCCTCTATCTTGTAAGCAATGAGTGGGACTGTATCGTTGAACTCATAATGCAGGTGGATGGCTAGGGGTCTTTGTGTGGCTGTCAGTTCAGAGGGACCGAAGGTGTTCTACATACCAGGAGTCATAACAACGCAAGTTGTATCAGCAGCAGTTTGTCCCCTAATGTAAGCCTGAGAAACTTCAGAAAGAGCTGATTCAACTGAGTCAACTCTGGATGTTTGTGTTTTGGGCTTGAAAAATGATGGGGCACTAATGTGATAAGCCATCATGTATTGATGTTGACTTGCCAGTCTTCAAAATATTCTTGAAGTTTTGTGAGTCACGCACAACTCTTAAAAGAGCGATGTTTGGCATCAAAAATTGCATGGTCCAAACATGCACTAGGGGCCCAAAACACTTAACTAAACTTGGATAATGCTCCACATAGTGATTTTTAGGACGAAGCCTAAACTCAGGGAAAGTTTCTTTCAATATCTGTCTCTGGTCACTGATTTTACTTGCAAAATATGACAACATTTCTTGAGTAAACAATGGACACAAAGTCAACTCAACCAATTCCTTTAACTCCATCAAAACTGCCTATGCAGCATCACCTTCTGATACTTTACTGCCAACAAGTAGAGAAAGTATGTGCATGTGCATTGCCTCCAATTGTTTCCCCGAGTCATAAACTTGATCATCGACATTATGGACGGGGACGTGCTTACCCCTGTAAGAATTGCCCATGCACATGCAAGACATGGAAAGCTCTACTGACCCATCTAAGCAAATTCCACCCTGCTCAACAATCCTCACAGAAAGATAGCTTTTCACAATTCTTCAATTGCCACATTTGCGACAACAATCTACTTTCTACTGAGACGGACTATTTTCAACACATTGGGAAACATTTGAGAAATCATGAATCTGTCAGTTGTATGTTTGCTGATTGCTCATACACAACCAATCTATATGGAGCTTTCAATTCTCACAAATGATTTAAAGCCTGGAATTGTTGATGGACCTGTTGATAGTCCTGCTGTTGTAGAATCATTTGTAAGAGGCAATACCGAGCTGTCAGATGATGAATTAGTATCTGAAGAACTTCCTGATGAAGAATCAACGGATTTGACAAACTACTTGAAGAGTTGCAATATTTAAATGGTACCGTCTTTGTGCCGGCCACCCAAAAGACTATATTCCACTTCTTAAAGGATCACAATTGCTAGATTGATGAATCAGTTGTGAAAGAGTTGGCCACTGTACTTTGCACTTCAAGCTGCAATAGGAAACCATGGTCCATGGTCTGTCAACCACTTGGAAACAGAAGACATACTACAGAAAAAAATTCAATGTTGTGAAACCAGTTGAATATGTGTTAGACCAAAAGAATGGAAAGTCTTTTCAGTATGTGCCTTTACTAAAATCTTTGCAGCAACTTCTAAATTGTGTTCCTATTCTAAATAAGACTACAAATTTGAAAGAAAAACATCAACCAGGGGATAGTGTAATGTAAATGTAAATGTAGTGATAGTCAGGTATACAGATCATTTTGGGATGGACTTCTATAATCTCTAAAATATCTAAAGAAATGCTATTCTCTCAAAAGAGTGTTTTGTTTATTTGATGTTGTTATACATTTAAAATAAATGTATTTTAATTTCTTAGTATATAGGCCCTTTTTCTATAAATATATTTACTTTTTTTATGAATGTATTTTACAACAATGTGTAACATAGGACAAGAGCATAGCTTTGAACTTGATGCGGGCGTCAACCGGGAGCCAGTGTAACCTAATGAATAGAGGAGTTACATGTGCTCTCTTCGGTTCATTAAAGACCACTCTTGCCGCTGCATTCTGGATCAGCTGCAGAGGTTTGGTTGTGCAGGCAGGGAGTCCAGCCAGTAGAGCATTGCAATAATCCAGTTTGGACAAGACAAGAGCCTGGACTAGAATTTGCGTAGAGTGCTCTGATAGGAAAGGTCTAATTTTCCTAATGTTGTAGAGGATGAATCTACAGGACCGGGTGGTGCTGGCGACATGACTTGTGAAGTTTAGCTGATCATCAATTACCACTCCCAGATTTCTGGCAGTGCTGGACGGTGTAATGGTTGATGGGCCTAGTTGAATGGAGAGGTTATGGCAGGTCCCTGGTTTGGCCGGAATCACAAGCAGTTCTGTTTTTGCAAGGTTCAGCTGCAGGTGATGGTCCTTCATCCAAAGTGAGATGTCACTCAGACATGCCGAGACGCGAGCAGAGACCGTCGGATCGTCAGGTTGAAGGCAAGGCAAGGCAAGGCAATTTTATTTATATAGCACAAATCTTACACTGGGTAACTCAAAGTGCTTTACAAGAATAAAAGACTATTTTCAAGATTTATATTAAGAAACATAAGTAAAAATTAAAAACATTTTAAAAAGAAGAGTGCAGATAAAAGAAAAACACTTTATGTTGTAGTGTAGACGGAGCTAAAGAGGAAGGTTTTTAACTTCCCCTTGAACAATGTTAAAGTTGTGGCTTGTTTTACTTCATCTGGGAGGCTGTTCCAGATTTTTGCTGCATGAAACTTAAACGCTGCTTCACCCTGTTTAGTTCTAACTCTGGGCACGAGCAGAAGGCCTGTCCCAGATGTTCTCAGAGTCCGAGGAGGTTCATAAGTAACTAGCATGTCAGAGATATATTCTGGTGCTAAACCATTTAGAGACTTGTAAACCAGCAGTGCTGTTTTAAAGTCTATTCTCTGAGCAACAGGAAGCCAGTGCAGAGATTTTAAAACTGGCGTAATGTGGTTGTACTTCCTGGTTTTGGTTAGAACCCGAGCAGCCGCGTTCTGTAATCTAACCTGCTGGAGATAAAAGCATGGATAAGTTTCTCTAATTCTGGTTGAGACATCATCCCTTTGACTCTGGAAATGTTTTTAAGGTGATAAAATGCAGATGATGTAATTGACTTAATGTGACTGTGAAAATTCAAGTCTGAGTCCATGATGACCCTAGATTTCTAACCTAATTTTTAGGTTTTAGAGAAAGAGACTCGAGGTGACTGCTGACACTTTCTCTTTGTTTCTGTGGCTCAAAGATGATTAGTTCAGTCTTGTTTCTGTTCAGTTGGAGAAAATTATTTTGCATCCATGTGTCAATCTGTTCGATGCAGTGACACAGTGAATGGATTGGTCCATTTTCACCTGCTGTGAGTGAAATGTAAATCTGAGTGTCATTTGCGTAATTATGGTAGGATACGCCACAGCTGCGTATTAACTGGCCTAAAGGAAGCATGTAGAGATTGAATAATAGAGGTCCCAAGATAGACCCCTGTGGAACCCCACATGTCAGGGCCATTTGGTCTGACACACAGTTACCAACCGAAACAAAGTACTTCCTGTCTTCAAGATAGGACTGAAACCATTTAAGGGCAGTTCCAGTGATACCTATCCATTCCTCTAATCTTTGTGTCAGGATTTCATGGTCCACTGTATCAAACGCAGCACTCAAGTCCAACAGAACTAAGACAGAGACTTTGCCTGCGTCAGTGTTCAGACGGATGTCATTTGTGACTTTGATAAGTGCAGTCTCAGTCTGTGATGGGGCCTGAATCCTGACAGAAAAGAATCAAAGCAGTTGTTAAGTTATAGAAAGTCATTAAGTTGTTGATATACAATTTTTCGATGACTTTCCCTAAAAATGGCAGGTTTAATATGGGCTGTAGCATCAAGACTGCTCTTCTTTAGGAGAGGCTTAATGACAGCAGTTTTTAAGGCCCTTGGAAATGTTCCAGACTGTAAGGAATGATTGACTATATCAGTGAGTTGTGGTAAAAAACTGCTTATTTTAGAAATCTAGTGGGTAAAACATCGAGGCAGCAGGTGGATGAACTCAGGCTGGAGACAGTTTTTTCAATTGTTCTGTCATTAATTTGTGTAAAATGTGTTAAACCAACCAAGTGTCTCCTAGGTGGCTGCAGTGTTGTTTTATGCTCTTTGGACTGTATCGCATGTTTAATGCCTTGAACCTTGTCGTTGAAAAACAATGCAAACTCATTGCATTTAGTGGTGGAAACTAATTCTGGTGGAAATGGAGCTGGAGGGTTTGTTAATCTGTTCACTGTAGCAAACAGGACACGCAGGTTGTTACTATTGTTGTTGATGATCTCTGAGAAGAATATTTCTCTTTCTTTTTGCAAAGTTTGATTGAAAACATGCAAATTTTCTTTGTATACCTCATAATGAATTAAGAGTTTCAATTTACGCCATTTTCTTTCAGCTTTTTGGCATTCCCTTTTCTGTGCCCTGACAGAGTGAGCATTGCTCCATGAAGCCTTCTGCTTCCTGATCACTTTAACCTTAACAGGAGCAATGGTGTCCATAACATTTAAAACACCTGAAGTATAACAATTCAACAAATCATCAACTTGACCTGATGAGGCATTTTCAAACCTGATTGCCTCCATAAACTGTGTCCTGGTGTTATCGTTAATGTGTCTCTTTTTTACAACTGTAGGTCCAACAGCAACTTTTGGAATTATGGACAGATGAAAAAAGACACATGAATGATCAGATAGAGCAACATCAATCACAGTGACATCTGAAATATGAACACCTTTAGTAATGACCAGGTCCAGAGTGTGACCTCTGTTATGGGTCGGCTCATTAACATGCTGACAAAGACCAAAAGTATCAAGAATAGTAGAAAGTTCTTTGGCATTTCTGTCACAAACATTATCCACATGCACATTAAAATCACCTGATATGACTATTTGTTCAAATTCTGTGCAAATAACCGAAAGCGTTTCAGTAAACTTATTAATAAAATCATGACATTGTTGGGGTGGTTTGTAAAGAACTACATATAAAATAGATGGAGAAAACCTCAACTCCATTTTGAATGACACATACTCAAATGATGAAAACTCTCCAAGTGAAAGCTTCTGGATAAGAATATTATCTCTAAAAAAGACACATACACCACCACCCTTTTTGTTTTCCCGCATTTTAGATAAAAATGTGAAATTCGATGGGGTGGATTCAATAAGGACCGCATTTCCAGTCCTGCTGTCTAACCATGTTTCTGTTAAAAACATAAAATCAAGCTTATTTAAAGTTATAAAATCATTAATTAAAAAAGATTTGTTTCCCAAAGACCTGACATTGAACACTGCAAGTTTCAAGTCCGTTTGAGCAGGACCTGACTTTATCTGTTTGCAGGGATTTGAATCAGATTTGTCTGATTAGACAATCTAACTGTTAATCTCTTCTTCAATCTGCAACTTCTGACTGTAGTTATGGAGCTGGGAGGGTGGTGGGGGTGGGGGGGTGTTCTCTCCCAGGGCCTCAGGTTGATAAGTGGTTTATTATGACAAAAAGTCCTGGAACAGCAGAGGCCCTCAGTGTCCTAATCACTGATAGTAGCCTTGATGCTAGTCAAGGCTTTTGGAGCTGGTCTGGGAGGAGCTGGTTTGGGAGGAGCTGGTCTGGGAGGAGGTGGAGGGTGTCTGACAGGGTGCATTGGACTCTAGGTAGTGGCCGAGGTGAAGCAGTGGTACTCCTGGGTGGTATTGGGGTGATGTTTTTGTGATGATGATAGAACCCGTGACCTGGCCAAGTTAGTTGTAAGGGTATCATCTTAATTCCAGATTTAACTAAAATTTCCAGGTGATCTGGAAATCCCATTGGTGAATCCGGAGATGGGACAGGGATGGTGAGGTTTGCAGAAGGTGTTGATGTTACTGGGGGGGTCCATGGTCCTATTGGGGGGGTCCATTTCAGGGTGGAGGTGTTGATGGTGGTACAGTCAGAGGAGGATCCTTGGCTGATGAGGCAGGAGTGCTTTTTCATTCAGTGGCTGAGGACCCTTTCTCTGTTCAAGAGGGCCCAGAACCATTTAGGTGTCTCAGGGAGTGCAGGAGATTATCCGTTAGCCTCCTGACCCCTCCCAAATTTAGATGTGGGCCCTTTCCTTTGAACAGGTCGTCACGTTGCCAAAACAAGTTGAAGTTATCAATGAAGTGTACTCCTCTTGTCTCAAAGGCCTTGGACAGCCATGTATTCAATGCAAGCAGCCGACTGAATTTATTGATCCTTCTGTCGATGTTTGGGAGTGGTCCACTGATAAAGGATTGCACTTCCAGGTTTTCAAGTTTGTCTAAAAGCCTGGAGAAATCCTTTTTTAAAACTTCTGATTCCCCCTTCCTGGTGTCAACTGCACCCACGTGTAACATCAGCTGTTTAATCCCTGTGTGTTTGGACATGACTTGGGGGAGGAGTGCTGTTATATCAGTGACCGTAGCACTTGGAAAGCTGCATGTAGCAAATCTACCGTTGTTTATGTCTCTGATAGCACCGTCTCCAAGCAGCAGGATATCTCTGACCTTCACTTTTGGCATAGATTCTCTGTCTCTGTTTGCCTGGTGCTTTTCCACAGATTCATATCTCCTGTTTTTATAGAATAAGCTTGATTTACTCCATGTTTTTCATTTACAGCAGAGTTTTCTGGTTCATTCACCTTTAGCTCAGTCAGTGGTTGGAATCTGTTTTTTAGCTGGATGTCTGGTGATGCTACATATGCTCTTGTGATGCCAGCATTCTTTTTTCTAATTCAGTGCTGCTTTGGCTGGGCACCAAGTTTATGCCAGGTGGTATTATTTTGTTTAAATCCCTTTGCTTTGCTCAGTTTTGGGAATGACACCGTATTATCCAAGTTTAAATTCACAGTCTTACCACATTGTGTGATCGGTATTGTCTCCTGAAGTCCTAACTTCTTAACTCTTAAGTGTACTGGTTTTGTAACTAACTGCCAAACTCCGCCCTGCGTGGTTGGGGAGGCAGACTGTGTTTATGTTTCAATAAAACCAGGGAGAATTCAGGTGGCCAGTTGGAGATTCTGTAGACTGAGCACTACAGAGGTGGAACGAGCAGTCAATGCCCCACATGCTGATTCTCCCCATGCATGTAAAAAAATTAAGTTGAGTCTGATTCTATTATTTAATTCACAAATGGGTTGAAGGTTGATCTCCAGAGAAATCTGATAGTCTCTACACTGTTTTGTGTATTGATTCCTTGACATGATGATTAACAGTGTCAAAAGCAGCAGACAGATCCAGTAAGATGAGTACAGATGACTTGGATGTTGCCTTTGCCAGTCTCAGGGCTTCGATGACTGAGAGCAGGGCAGTTTCGGTGGAATGTCCGCTCTTGAACCCAGACTGGTTCTGGTCCAGGAGGTTGTTCCGTGTGAGAAAGGATGAGAGCTGAGTTACACAACTCGCTCCAGAGCTTTGGCAATAAAGGGAAGGAGGGAAACCGGTCTGTAGTTTTCTAGCAGTGTAGGGTTAAGAGTGGGTTTCTTCAATAGTGGTGTGATGCGGGCCTCTTTGAAAGCTGTGGGAATGACCCAGTGGAGAGAGATGAGTGGATGATGTGGGTGAGAGCAGGCACGACAGATGGAGAGATGGCCTGAAGGAGATGTGTGGGGATAGGATCCAGCGGGCAGGTAGTAGGGTGGTTAGAACTAATGACCTTCGGAACATCTGCTAACCAGGGGGCAGACGAGGATGTACGGGCTAGTCTAGATGTAAGAGGGCATAAGTTGTCCAAGCAGGATGTAAGCGTGGGGGAGGAGCGCAGAAGAGACAGCAGATGAAAAGCGGAGGGACTGAGTGTATGCAGGCTGCGTCGGAAAGTGACCAGCGGTAAAACCCTCTCCATTCAACTAGGCCCATCAACCATTACACCGTCCAGCACTGCCAGAAATCTGGGAGTGGTAATTGATGATCAGTTAAACTTCACAAGTCATGTCGCCAGCACCACCCGGTCCTGTAGATTCATCCTCTACAACATTAGGAAAATTAGACCTTTCCTATCAGAGCACTCTACGCAAATTCTAGTCCAGGCTCTTGTCTTGTCCAAACTGGATTATTCAAGATTCAATTGAAAGATTCAAAGTGTTTATTGTCATGTGTACAGACAGAAAGCATGTTTCCCTGTACAATGAAATTCTTACTTTGCCGTCCACAGTAAATGTCACACAAGTAAGTAAAAATAAAAAATAAGACAAATATACAAGTAATAATAATGCAAGTATACAAAAAATACAAATATACAAAAAAATACAAGAGGGCAAAAGGAATAAAGTAGTAAAGTGAGGTAGTGCAGTTGTGATGGTGTAAAGTGACGGTGTAAAGTAAAGTGACGGTGTAAAGTAAAGTGAGGTAGTGCAGTAGGTAAACAATTGTTCATGTAATGTTGTGATTGTGATTGTAGACTCCTATCTGCTGTTTAGGAGTCTTATGGCAGAGGGAAAGAATGAGTTCTTCATTCTGGAAGTCCTGCATTTCACACTTCTGTACCTCCGTCCTGAGGGTAGAAGTGTGAACAGACCATGTTGGTGGTGGGAGGGTCTTTGAGGATGGAAGCAGCTCTTCTGTGGACTCTGCGGTGGTAGATGCTCTGCAGAGAGGGCAGTGGAGTCCTGGTGATCTCTTCGCAGTCTTCACCACTCTCTGCAGGCGTATGGTCCATGACAGAAGTGCTGCCGTACCACACAGTGATGCAGCTGGTCAGGACACTCTCAATGGTGCAGCTGTAGAAGTTGCTGAGGATCTTGGGCGACATGCCAAACTTCCTCAGCCTCCTCAGAAAATACAGCCGCTGTTGAGCCTTCTTGACCAGCTGCGTGATGTGAGGTGTCCAAGTGAGGTCCTCATTGATGTGGACACCCGTGTATTTGAAGTTGCTCACCCTCTCCACTTCAAGCTCCCGGATGAATAGTGGCTGAGGCGTTCTCCTCTCCTTCTCGTGTCCACTATCATCTCCTTTGTCTTGTCCGTGTTGAGGGTGAGGTTGTTGTCTTCACACCATGACACCAGACTGGCCACCTCCCTCCTGTAAGCTGCCTCGTCACCGCCAGCGATGCGTCCTATCACTGCGGTGTCGCCAGCAAACTTCAGGATGATGTTGTCCTTGTGAGAGGCGACACAGTCGTAGGTGTACAGGGTGTAAAGGATGGGGCTGAGTACACAGCCCTGTGGAGTACCAATGTCTGTGATGGTGCTGGCTGAAGTCCTATTACCAATCCTGACAGACTGAGGCCTGCCAGTCAGGAAATCTAGGAGCCAGTCACAGAGGGTGGGGTGCAAACCAAGTGTGGACAGTTTGTGGGTGAGTTTGTGTGGATGACCGTGTTGAAGGCGGAGCTGTAATCTATAAAAGTATCCGTAGGTATGAGTCCTTGTTCTCCAGGTGTGAGAGGGAGTAGTGGACGGCAGTAGCGATTGCATCCGAGGTGGACCTGTTGGGCCGGTAGGCATACTGCAGGGAGTCAATGGTGTCCGGTATGCTGCTCTGAATGTGGGCCAGCACCACTCTCTCGAAACACTTCATAATGATTGGAGTGAGTGCCACTGGCCTGTAGTCATTCAGGCAGGTGGGTGGGTTCTTCTTGGGCAGGGGACGATGGTCGTGGTCTTGAAGCATGATGGTACAATGCGCTGGCTGAGGGAGAGGTTGAAGATGGAGGTGAAAACATCAACCAGCTCGTTGGCACATGCTCTGAGGGCCCGCCAGGAATGTTGTCTGGTCCTGCTGCTTTGGGGTTGATCTTCCTCAGAGCTCTGTGTACCTGTGTTGTTGAGATGGTTGGTGGAGGAGGGGGTTGGGTGAACCAGGTGTGTGTGAGCTCCTCTCTGCAGTGTTGCTGGGAGCCTCAAAGCGGGTGTAGAAATTGTTGAGGTCATCCGGCAGGCTGTCTGTTGTGGCGATGTTGTTGGTGGTGGTCCTGTAGTCTGTGATGTGCTGCAGGCCTTGCCACAACCGCCATGAATCAGCAGTAGAGTAGAAGCTGTCCAGCTTCTCTCTGTACTGCCTCTTGGCCGCTGTGATGGCTTTTCTCAGTCCATACTGCAGCTTTGTACTCGTTCTCATTGCCTGATCTAAATGCAAGAGAGCGAGCACGCAGCATGTGACGTACCTGACTGTTTATCCAGGGCTTCTGGTTGGGAAACTTCCTGATTTGTATGGTGGGCACGATGTTATCAACACAAGTGCTGATGTACCCGGACACATACTCAGCATAATCCTGTACGCTGATGGAAGAGTCCTCCACAGTGGCTGCAGCTTTAAACACATCCCAGTCTGTCAGCGCGAAACAGTCCTGCAGGGTGATCTCGCTCTCCGGGGTCCAGAGTTTGATCTGTTTGGTGACAGGGTGTGCTCGTTTCAGTCTTTGTCTGTAAGCAGGGTACAGGAACAAAGAAATGTGGTCCGAGTGTCCGGCGGGGGCGGGTGCAGCCCTGTATGCACCACGTATGTTGCTGTAGACGTGGTCAAGAGTGTTTTTATCACGGGTGGGAATGTCAACAATGAATGTAACATTATTGCAATGCTCTACTGGCTGGACTCCCTGCTGCACAACCAAACCTCTGCAGCTGATCCAGAATGCAGCGGCCTAAAGAGTGGTCTTTAATGAACCAAAGAGAGCACATGTAACTCCTCTATTCATTAGGTTACACTGGCTCCCGGTTGACGCCGCATCAAGTTCAAAGCTATGCTCTTCTAGGCCTACAAGACCACCACTGGTTCTGCACCCTCATATCTTCACTCACTAATACAGACCTACGTTCCTACCAGATCCCTGCGCTGCAAATGAACAACGCCTGGTGGTACCGTCCCAAAAAGGTAAAAATCACTCTCACGCATCTTCTCTGGATCTGTTCCACATTGGTGGAATGATCTGCTCCTGCTACAAGATCAGCAGATTCTGTAGCCATCTTTAAAAAACGCCTGAAAACACATCTCTTCCGTCAACACCTGACTGACAAACACTGAATTCAACTTCCTTTCTATCGATTCCTTTCCCTAAAAAAAAAAAAAAATCTCTTATCCTTAGCTTTGTATACTGCGCTGGGTTTAAACTGACTAGTTTTTGTGCACTTATGCTTTTTGTACCTTGTGTTGTTAAAATTGCTTCCATTGTTATCCTCACTTATAAGTCGCTTTGGATAAAAGTGTCTGCTAAATGACAAAATGTAAATGTAAATGTAAAACAATTGCAGTGTCTGGAGAAGTTAGGTCGAAGTTGAGAGTAATGGAGAAATGATCAGAAGTGTGCAGTGGCGTGACCTGAGTGTGCTGAGTGGAGCAGTATCTTATGTAGATAAGATCTAGTTGGTTTTCAGACTTGTGGGTTGCCGATGTGGAAACCCGCTTGAGGTCAAATGATGCAGTTAGGTTATTGAAGTTAGCAGCCTGTGGCTTTTCAAGGTGGATGTTGAAGTCTCCTAATACCACCAGAGGGGTACCATCCTCAGGGAAGGATGAAAGAAGCGCATCCAACTTCTCCAAGAAATGTCCAAGCTGACCTGGGGGCCGATAGATAACTACAAAATGACTTTTAACAGGGTGGGTGATGGTAACAGCATGGAACTCGAAGGAGCTGTTGTCACACAAGGGTGATAGCTGTTTAAACTTCCAGTCGGTAGGAATAAGTAGTCCGGTCCCTCCGCCCCTTCCAGTGAAGCGAGGACTGTGGGAGAAAGTGTGATTAGGGAGAGGGCGGGAGTGGCAGAGTCCTCTGGTTTGATCCATGTTTCTGTAAGTGCTACAACTGAAAGACCAGAATGTTGAACAAAAGCTGTAATGAAATCAGCTTTGTTCACAGCAGACTGGCAGTTCCACAAGCCCCTTGGGAAAGTAGAAGGGGCAGTTATTGACAGTGATACCAACATGCAGATTATTATGGTTGCATCGCCTTTTGCGTGAAACAGATAATAATTTTCGGGTTGAAATGACAGTAGTAATTTGAAAACACATTGAAGAAGAGCAGCAAAGAAAATATGCAAGAAGAAATTAAAAAATAGAAATAATAAATTATAAGTGCAAACAAATAGTACAAAAAAGTGCAATACTCAAGTGCCTTGTGAGTGTGTCCCTCCTCGGTGGATACGCGTGCAGGTAGAGTCGAAGAGTTACTCTCTTCGTTCTTCATGCGATGAGGGATGCCGCGACCCCGCCGCATGGTCCACACTTAAAAACCCGTCTGATTCAATTAAAAACAAAACCAGCCCGCTAGCAAGTGAGAGTATACGGCGATGCACCCCGTGACAGACTCGTAGTAACACACGGCGCGGTTTCTCAACAATGACACGTCACTAAGCTCAAAAA
Organism: Perccottus glenii; assembly: GCA_024416835.2. Lineage (NCBI taxonomy): Eukaryota > Metazoa > Chordata > Actinopteri > Gobiiformes > Odontobutidae > Perccottus > Perccottus glenii. The sequence continues at coordinate 906,231 of CM044554.2, forward strand.
GACAAGAATCACATACACTCACACAGTTCTGTAGGCTTCTGCTGTTAATTTGCTTCTCCATTATAAAATAATTTTATAATAGGTGTTGCAAAACCTTATGTATGTCTGTAAAGGATCCCAGTCATCCAGGACATCTTGAAAAAAAGGTTGAATAAATACTAGGCAACATGAATCTGAGGCCACCTCCTCTGTTCAAAGAGGGCTTTTCCAATATCACAAAAATGGCTTCCTTCACCTCTCTCTCAAAACATCTGACCTCTCTGGCCAAATTTCCGACATTGCTGTCCTCAAAGGAATGTCCTTTGTCTTTGAGGTGGAGGTGGACTGCAGACTCAGGTCCTCCAGGATTGGCTAACGGAAAACATAATTTTGTGCTCCAAGCATGGAGTCACCTTTTAAATTTACACACAGTTTCTAATTTGTACTTGAAGGTAGAAAACAACTCACCAGTTCACAAAGACAATGGTATCTTATTTCATGCAGTGAAATTTGGATTAAATAGGTCAAAACTTCACATGTAGTAAAAGTAAGTCCGGGGCAGAAAATGGATTTGTTCGAAAAAGGTGCAATTTCCTCGGTTTTCTCCAACAAACATGTTTGACTAGTTTAAGTTTATTAAAGACTAACTAAACCCTAAACCAACTTTTTTTAGTTAATGATCTGTAAGAATGGGGCCTTATTAGTGCTGTTCACTGATCTGAGTAAAAGTTTTGACATTTGAGTATAAAGTATATTAATTTTACATTTTATGGTGTAAAACCGTCTAAGTGCTGCCCTCCTCAGGTTGAACAGTGGTTACTGCAGTTGAATTTTTAGATTTAAGATTGTTTCCTTGTGTGACGTATACTGGCTCGACTAACGGCTCTCTACCCACGCCCCTGGCACGACCCCACCACACCCTTGGCATTGGCTCACGCCCTGGTATAAAAACATCTTCCCAAGTAGTGGTGTTGAAAACATCAGGCTAGCTATATTAGCATGTACTTGTAGTGTTGCTGGTTGCAACAGCACTGCTGGACTGCATTGCTTTCCAGTTGAGTTGGAAATTAGACGCCAGTGTGCACTTGGCCTGGAACACCGTGAGTTCCTGCTGAGAGCTGGAGTTTGCAGCGGGCATTTTAAGAGGGATTGCTTCTCCAACGCAATGGAGGTGGAAATGTGCTTCTCAAAACAGCTCCCGCTGAAAAGCAACACAGCGCCTAACGCTGCTCCTGCATGGATTCCCACCACCGCAGCGGCGTCTTGAGGTGAGTGAACATACATTTTGAAACACAATTTGTTTCTTCCCAGTAAAGCTAAAGTTAATTAACCAATTTTTCATAGGAGATGTGTGGGGATGGGATCCCATAGTCATGTTGCTAGTTAGGTAAAGTATGCTAAACGTTAGCTTCAGCTGCTCCTGATACCGGGCTAACGCTAATGAGGGCTGCTGCGTGTTGATACTGTGTCCCAGTACACACAGACATTTAGCTTTACTCTGTCACTCAATATTCCGTTAGTTATTTCTCGTACACGGGCAGCACTCTGCTGGACTTGTAGCAGAGATGCAGCCCTTGGCACTAAAGACCTGTCACTGGCTCATGACTCTGGACTTGACTGAACATGAACATCTCATGACTCGTGTAACACCGTGAGTTTTGACTCAACACAAACTCAAAAACTGTCTCAAACTTGAGTTTCGTGTCAACTTTGCTAATTAGATTGAGCGCGCAAAGCGCACCATCAGTTTACGTTGTTAATCGCTGCTCCTCGGGGTAAACCGAGCAGAGCTGGAGCTGCAGAGGAGACAGTGACCAACCAGACCGACCCAGAGACAGTACACATGGATTAAAAGACTAGTGCTTTCACGGAAGATATACAGTAATAGTAATGAGAATATTTGTGTTATTAATATCCTTTATAAACATTTTAAAATCTCTAAAATGAATTAATATAATACTGTAATTGTAAACAATAACACAAATCTTTTGTTTTGTCTAAGATGACCAGAGAAACTGGGTGCCAGCCTGAACCAGTCGCTGCAGATCTGCAGGTGAAGCAAAGGTGAGTTTGAATACTGTGAAGCTTTTGTATGTTTAGTTTTTGTTTATTCTTTATTTCTCAGGCACCATGTACAAAAACAATAATCTCACAAGAAAAGATAGAATTTCAGACTGTCTAGAATCTGATTCCATTGTTTGATGGTTTGAAATGAAAAGGCTGATTGTGCAAAGGTAGAGCATTTTTTAGGGATTGTGCAGTTTTTGTGAGTTGTTGTTGAAGCTGCCACCTTAACAAAGGGTAGAAAGCCGATTAAAACATGACGGAGGAATAAACTCACGTAGCCATCGGGTTTCGTTTGACTGGCGTGCACACTCACAGGGGCATGCAGTAATTTATTAACTTGCAACACCTGAACAGCATAATGAATGAACCACACCCCTTAGACTCACAGTCATAATAAGAGCACATTCAAGGTCACCAATGTTCAACAGTTGTGGACTGAGATGTTTACTCAAGATAACAAATCATTTGTGAAACTCTTTTTTGCAGCCACCCAGGCCAGAACGCCTAATAGGAGTGTGTCATGTGACACAGACACTGATGGAGCTGCCAGAGTGTCCCAGGACTACCTCTGCACCAATAATGCACCAATAATGTGAGGTGTCCACTGATGACTCCAGCTAACATCCAGATGAATTTAGTCTCATTCTTCAGGTTTTTTTTTACTGTTATAGTGCAATTACTTGTTTTAAATACTCTAACAAGAACACATGAGGTGTGTGATAATCTATCATTTTATTGTCATTAAAATGGTCTAATTTAAGAAATAAAATCATGTTTATATGTTTATTTTATTTTCAGGACCTGGTGACTGTTCCTGTGTCACTTCACTGAAGATACTTCATCCTTCAACTTTGCTGCTGTCTATCATCTTGGATTCAGACTCTGAAAACTGCAGTTAGCTCTATAGTTTCTGAGACTTAGCTTTACTTTGCTGACTACATTTAGACTAATGTAAACACTAATACACTGTTGAACACACTCAAGATTCTTAAACATTTTGGAACAGCTCATGAAGTTATGATCAGCCTGTGTAAGTCTGGCTCTTGCTTTTCACCATCTTCGCTCCAATAAGTGCAACTGACAGTGACTTTCAAACACAAAGTAAAAAGCCTCTGTCCTGACTGTGCACCATTTACAAAGTTTGGACCTGCCTTGAAATGATGTATGAGAATTTACTATGACATTTATTTTTTAATTAAACTAAGTGTGTATATATAAAATATTATATCGATATAAAATGCTTACTGTAAGAACAATCTCTAAAAAATATAAGAATTATGTAAAGGCAGTTTGAGAAAAGGGTGTGATTTTGACATTCTTTTGTTTATGTTGATTCATGTTCATTTTGAGTTTTATAGCTGATTTTATAATGCATGTTTTTAAACAATTGTTTTGTGTGTAACTTCAGGTATAAATGTTTCTTCATATTTCAATTTTTATATACCAACCAAAATCTCTGTTTTGTGTGTAATTAACACTAAATCAAACCAAAATCAAAGTAAATGCATAGGTTTGCAATTTCTGAAACTTTGTTAGCATTTGCTAAGCATTAGCCTAAATTAGACAATGCTAACGTTTTATCACTGGCCTCATTCTCTCTTGTGACTTCGCTCTTTAACTTTGGGAGTTGTTGAGACCGCGGTTTGAGCCAGTGGCACAAACTGATAAGGCTCTAGCCCTGTGTGCACAGAAATGTCCTCCACTTAGAAGGACCGCTCCGTAGCAAATCTACTAGCTTCCTTCAAGTCTACATCTTTGCAAGTTTGACAGCTGCTGTCAATCAATCTGTCACTGCGGGTCTCAGGTTCAGCCCCCGCTGAGCTCCGCCCTCGGTTCTTCCCCTCTGTCTCTGCTGGGCTCTGCCCACTTTTCCAGCATTTTTCAAATTTTGTGAGTGGGTGGAGTTAGGCTCTGACCAGGGGTTTAGTTACCCTTTAATCTTAAAACAATAAGTACATCTTGTGGCGCAGTGGCTCAGTGGTAGAGCTGTCATCCTTCAACCAGAGGGTAGGCGGTTCGATTCCCGCTCTCCCCACAGTTCACACTGTCGTTGTGTCCTTGGGCAAGACACTTAACCCACCTTGCCTCCAGTGGTGTTCCAGCTGTAACACTGATGAATGGAACCTTAATGTGGTGTCGCTTTAGATAAAAGTCTCAGCTAAATGACTAAATGTAAATGTAAATAAAGTGATATGTATTTAAACTGTTTGCATAGAAAAACCGCAAGGTGCGTTCACACCAAACGAGCGCGAGTGATTTTTGGGTTAAGTCAATGCAAAGACGCGATTAGACGAGCGTGGAAATCCTGCGGCTGAAAACGCGTCCAACGCTTCATTTGCACGAGTTGAAAAAATCTGAACTTCGGGGCAGACTGTTGGATACAATACTTCTTAGTACTTTTACAGAGCCAGGAATCTTAAAAGTTCTTGCTCGAAGGAAAGTGAGTGAGGGGTCGGAAACTCTGGTAAGTTGCAAAAAAACGCCTTTTAATTCATTAGTCGTATATATTGAGCCAACTAGCTAGCTAAAGCCTGAGCTAATTTTCCGTACTTTATAACTAGTTTTCCACCAACGAGTGTATGTGTTTATCCAGAGAAAGTGTCTGAGGAACATGTATTTAAAGGAGAGGAGAAAGGAGATGGAGAAGAGAAGTGGGTTAGCAGCAGGTTTAGGACAAAAGTGGAAGTACTTTGCAGTTCTGTCTTTCCTCGACCCCTAGTCTTCCCACGAGAGACAAGCAGGACTGTGGAGAGGGGGTCCGAGGATTACGACCACCCCGAGGACCAGGACGAGACAGAAGCAGCAGCAGGACATTCAGAGACAGGAGGAGTGTGGACAAGTGAAGCCACACAGAGGATATGTGTTGTTTGTGACTGGTGTAATGTTCAAATGTTAACTTGTATTATAATTTAATAATATAATATGTATATTATATATATTGTCATGACAGAGCTGACTTTAGATGCCAGTGACCCTGGGCCAAGAGTCGACAGAAAGTTTAATTTTAAATTTAAAGAATTTAGTTTAGATTTTCCCCTCCTTGAACCGCAACCTTATCGTGGTGGAGGGGTTTGAGTGCCCAAATGATCCTAGGAGCTATGTTGTCAGGGGCTATATGCCCCTGGTAGGGTCTCCCAAGGCAAACAGGTCCTAGGTGATGGGCCAGACAAAGAGCGGTTCAGAACCCTTTATGGAGACAAAAAAAATCTAGGACCGTGACGTCGCCCGGTATGGCGCAACCGGGGCCCCAACCTGGAGCCAGGCCCGGGGTTGGGGCTCGCATGCGAGCGTCTGGTGGCCGGGTCTTTCCTCACGGGCCCGGCCGGCTCAGCCCAAGGAGCGACGTGGGGCCGACCTCCCGTGGGCCCAACACCTGCGGGAGGAACCGTAAGGGGCCGGTGCAAAGTGGATTGGGTGGCAGTCGAAGGCGGAGGCCTCGACGACCCAATCCCCGGACACGGAATCTGGCGCTAGGGACATGGAATGTCACCTCGCTGGCGGGGAAGGAGCCTGAGCTTGTGCGGGAGGTTGAGAGATACCGACTAGAGATAGTCGGGCTCACCTCCACGCACAGCTTGGGCTCTGGAACCCAAATCCTCGAGAGAGGCTGGACTCTCCACTACTCTGGAGTTGCCTGCGGCGGCGGGCTGGTGTGGGCTTGCTCATAGCCCCCCAGCTTAGCCGCCATGTGTTGGAGTTCACCCCGGTGAACGAGAGGGTCGCTTCCCTGCGCCTTCGGGTCGGGATAGGTCTCTCACTGTTGTTTGTGTTTACGGGCCAAATGGCAGTGCAGAGTACCCGGCCTTCTTGGAGTCTCTGGAAGGGGTGCTGGAAAGTGCTCCAACTGGGGACTTGGGCTGCTCTACTGGGGACTTCAACGCTCACGTGGGCAGCAACAGTGACACCTGGAGGGGCGTGATTGGGAGGAACGGCCCCGGATCTGAACCCGAGTGTTCTGTTATTGGACTTCTGTGTTAGCAACAGTTTGTCCATAACAAACACCATGTTCAAGCATAAGGGTGTCCATCAGTGCACGTGGCACCAGGACACCCTAGGTCGGAGATCGATGATCGACTTTGTAGTTGTTTCATCTGACCTCCGGCCGTATGTCTTGGACACTCGGGTGAAGAGAGGGGCGGAGCTGTCAACTGATCACCACCTGGTGGTGAGTTGGATCCGATGGCGCGGGAGAAAGCTGGACAGACTCGGCAGGCCCAAACGTACTGTGAGGGTCTGTTGGGAACGTTTGGCAGAGCCCCCTGTCAGAAAGATCTTTAACTCCCACCTCCGGCAGAGCTTCGACCAGATCCCAAGGGAGGTTGGAGACATTGAGTCCGAGTGGACCATGTTCTCCACCTCCATTGCCGATGCGCGACCACCGAAGCTGTGGCCGTAAAGTCTCTGGTGCCTGTCGTGGCGGCAACCCGAACCCGGTGGTGGACACCGGAAGTAAGGGATGCCGTAAGCTGAAGAAGGAGACCTACCGAGCCTGGTTGGCCCGTGGGACTCCTGAGGCAGCTGATAGGTACCGGCAGGCCAAGCGGACTGCAGCCCGGGTGGTCGTGGAGGCCAAAACTCGGGTCTGGGAGGAGTTCGGTGAGGCCATGGAGAAAGACTATCGGTCGGCCTCGAAGAAATTCTGGCAAACCATCCGGCGCCTCAGGAGGGGGAAGCAGTGCCCTGCCAACACTGTTTACAGTGGAGGTGGGAACCTGCTGACTTCAACTGGGGATATTGTTGGACGGTGGAAGGAATACCTCGAGGATCTCCTCAACCCCAAAGACACGTCTTCCACTGAGGAAGCAGAGGCCGAGGGCTCGGAGGTGGACTCGTCCATCACCCGGGCCGAAGTCACTGAGGTTGGGAAGCTCCTCAGTGGCAAGGCACCGGGGGTGGATGAGATACGACCTGAGTACCTCAAGTCTCTGGATGTTGTAGGGCTGTTTTGCTGACACGCCTCTGCAACATCAGAGGGATCACACTCCTCAGCCTCCCGGGAAAGTCTATGCCAGGGTACTGGAGAGGAGAATGCACCGATAGTTGAACCTCGGATTCAGGAGGAACAATGCGGTTTTCGTCCCGGTCGTGAAACACTGGACCAGCTCTATACCCTCTCCAGGGTGCTGGAGGGTTTATGGGAGTTTGCCCAACCAGTCCACATGTGTTTTGTGGATCTGGAGGAGGCATTCGACTGTGTCCTCGTGGCGCCCTGTGGGGATGCTCTGGGAGTATGGGGTCCGGGGCCCTTTGCTTTGTACGACCGGAGCAGGAGCTTGGTTCGCATTGCCGGCAGTAAGTCAGACCTGTTCCCAGTGCATGTTGGACTCCGGCAGGGCTGCCCTTTGTCACCGGTCCTGTTCATTATCTTTATGGACAGGATTTCTAGGCGCAGCCAGGGGCCGGAGGAGTCTGGTTTGGGGACCACAGGATCTGCCTCTGCTTTTTGCAGATGATGTTGTCCTGTTGGCTCCATCAAGCCAGGACCTTCAGTGTGCACTGGGACGGTTTGCAGCCGAGTGTGAAGCGGCTGGGATGAGGATCAGCACCTCCAAATCTGAGACCATGGTTCTCAGTCGGAAAAGGGTGGCTTGTCCCCTTCAGGTTGGTGGAGAGATCCTGCCTCAAGTGGAGGAGTTCAAGTATCTTGGGGTCTTGTTCACGAGTGAGGGAAGGAGGGAACGTGAGATTGACAGACGGATCGGTGCAGCTTCTGCAGTGATGCCGATGTACCGGTCTGTCGTGGTGAAGAAGGAGCTGAGCTGTAAGGCAAAGCTCTCGATTTACCGGTCAATCTACGTTCCTACTCTCACCTATGGTCATGAGCTTTGGGTCATGACCGAAAGAACAAGATCCCGGATACAAGCGGCCGAAATGGGCTTTCTCCGCAGGGTGGCGGGGTGCTCCCTTAGAGATAAGGTGAGGAGCTCGGTCACTCGGGAGGAGCTCAAAGTAGAGCCGCTGCTCCTCCACATCGAGAAGAGCCAGCTGAGGTGGCTCGGGCATCTGTTTCGGATGCCTCCTGGACGCCTCACTGGGGAGGTGTTTCGGGCATGTCCCACCGGGAGGAGACCCCGGGGAAGACCTTGGACACGCTGGAGGGACTATGTCTCTCGGCTGGCCTGGGAACGCCTCGGTATCCCCCCGGAAGAGCTGGAGGAAGTGTCTGGGGAGAGGGAAGTCTGGGCGTCTCTGCTTAGACTGCTGCCCCGGATAAGCGGTAGAAGATGGATGGATGGATGGATGGATGGATGGAGAATTTAGTTTGACCGTTTTGATTTTCATTGTTCTCGTGTGCTTATCACTTAATTGAAATGAGAAATGACAAGAGCTTTATTGGGACAGTCGGCTATATCATAATAAAATACAGTAAAAGAGACTATGTGAGCACAAATTTGTCAAGAAAGCACGTTAGGCAGGGAGAACGCAAGAAAGTATGCAATTTAGTATGATGACGCGATGACGTAATGACGTCACGAATATGCTAATTTACGCATGACGTCATCTAGCGACATTTAGCGGCTTTTTGGCAAGGCTTTAGCTACTTTCCTTTGAAAAGAGTTGGCAACACTGTGCACAAAGTCATTATGATATATATTTGTCACAAACATTTCAATATTTCAGACTGATTTATTTAGAATAAATAGAAGAAAGTTTTTAATGTTCAGTATTTAAGACTAGATTACTTATGGTAAACATTTGTTAATTTTTATTATATTCTATTGCAAACACATCTACAATAGTAAGAAACAGTTATTTATGATTGGACCAGTGTTGTATTAATGAGAAACAAGCCATGAGTCAGAGATTCCTTTTGGAGACAGGCTCCATTTATTAAAGAAATTGTAATGCGGGACTGAGGACTCAAATGCGCACAAGACAGTGAAGGTAAGTGATACTGATACTGATCTGAGTCTGTAGTCCGTGCTGAGTAACTTCGCTGATGGCTGAAGTGAAGTCCTGAACTGGAACCAAGCCGAGGAGCTGGACCCAGATCTGGAGTGGAGCTGTAGAGTGGCAACGAGGATTGGAACCGAGCCGGTGACGGGGATCAAGCTGGAGAGATGGGCTGAGAGTTGGAGTTGAGCCGTGAAGCTGAACCGAGACCTGGTGCCGAACCGGTGACTGGAGACCAAGCTGGAGAGCTGGGCTGAGAGTTGGAGTGAGCCGTGGAGCTGCGCCGAAGCCTGGAGCCGAGCCGGTGACTGGGACCAAGCTGGGAAGCTGGGCTGAGAGTTGAAGTCCAAACCTGAGACCTGGAGCAAAGGCTGGAGCGAGGGCTGAAACAAGAGCTGGAAAAACCGCTGGAAACATTCACACAAAGTATACTGAACGATCTGGCAGGGAAGAGGTGGACAGGAGAGGTTTAAATACCTCACTGATGGTAATAGGTTACAGGTGCTTGGGACAGGTGGCAGTGATGAGATGCCAAGATGGCGGCGCTGCACACATCGCGAGGCTCAGCGTCTCCAGTTTTTGCAATTTTGCAGTTTTATTCCTGCTCATCTCGGGTCTGTTGTACTGAACAGTTTTGCTTTAACATCCTACACCCGACAGGAGCTTTTGGATATCGGTGAGGACTTTTCCAACAGTTTTGTCACCAATCTTCGACTCATCCCTGAGATCGTCAGAACACCCGATGCTAAGCAGTCTACCCGGCCGGGCGGAAGTGCTCGCGAGGCGGCGTCGAGATCGTAAACAAAGGCGGGGGAAGCGCGGAGGTCTAAGAGCTAAGCTAAAGCTAACACCGCTCCGGCTCTCTTTACCCAGCATTTTCCTTGCTAATGTGCGGTCACTGGTGAACAAAATGGATGAGTTACGACTTCGCATCACCAACAGTAAGAGACTTTTGGACTGCAATGTCATGGTTTTCACAGAAACATGGCTACACAGCGACGCATCAATAATGCTATTGAGCTAGCCGGGCGCCACACGCCTGGGCAGATAGAACAGCAGAGGACTCGGTAAGACAAGAGGTGGTGGTTTGTGCATTTATGTCAACAAAGCTTGGTGTACGAACACTGTCATTGTTGGGAGACACTGCTCAGCTAACCTAGAGTTTCTCATGGTTAAATGTAGACCTTTTTATCTGCCACGGGAGTTCACTTCCACCATAATAACCGCAGTCTATATTCCACCGGATGCTAATGCCAAGCTTGCTTTGAACGAACTTCATGCAGCCATTAGTAAACAACAGACTGCTCACCCAGAGGCTGCTTTTATTGTCGCAGGTGATTTTAATCACTGCAAATTAAAGACAGTGCTCCCCAAATTCCACCAGCATGTTTCCTGCCACACCAGAGGAGACAAAACTTTGGATCATGTATACACAAACATTAATGGAGCTTACATCGCGACCCCCCTCCCCCACCTCGGACAGTCTGATCACCTTTCTTTGTTTATCACCCCTAAGTATTCACCCTCATCAATCGTGTGAAGCCATCAGTGAAGACCATCAAAGTGTGGCCAACTGGAGCAGACTCTTTACTTCAGGACAGGTTTCAACACACTGACTGGAGTATGTTTGTTTCTCAGGCTGCCTGTGGCTCTCACACGGACATTGATATCTACACCTCCTCTGTACTGGATCACATCAACTTCACCATTGACAGTGTTACAACAGAAAAACAGATAACAACATACCCTAATCAGAAGCCATGGATGAACAAGGAGGTGCGACTTCTGCTGAAAGCCCGCAACACTGCCTTCAGGTCAGATGACGCTCAGGCCTACAGTAAATCCAGGGCTAACCTGAAAAGGGGCATCAAAAAGGCCAAGTACCGCTACAAGCTGAAGGTAGAGGAACATCTTTCTAACTCTGACCCCCGACGCATGTGGCAGGGCATCCAGGTCATCAGTGACTACAAGTCAGGCAACTCCACTCCAACGGTCACGGACGTCTCCTTCCTGAACGAGCTAAATGACTTTTATGCTCGCTTCAATAGCGACAGCAAGGAGACGGCCACCAAAATCTCACCCTCAGCAGACCACCAACCTCTCAAACTCACCTCCACAGATGTCCACACTGCACTGAGCCGGATCAACGCACGCAAGGCTGCAGGCCCGGATGGCATTCCTGGACGTGTGCTTAGGGCATGTACTGAGCAGCTGGCAGGGGTCTTTACAGACATTTTCAACCTGTCCCTCACCCAAGCAACTGTGCCAACATGTTTTAAGTCCACATCCATTGTGCCAGTACCAAAAAACTCCTCCCCAATGTGCCTGAATGACTATCGCCCGTAGCACTCACTCCCATCATTATGAAGTGCTTCGAGCGACTGGTCCTAGCACACCTCAAAGACTGCCTCCCACCCACACTGGACCCACACCAATTTGCCTACTGCAGAAATAGGAGCACGGAGGATGCAGTATGCACTGTGCTGCACTCTGCACTCACACACTTGGACAATAACAACACATATGTTAGGATGTTGTTTGTTGACTTCAGTTCAGCATTTAACACCGTCATTCCCTCCAAGTTGACCACAAAACTTGGAGACCTGGACATTAACACCTCCCTCTGCAACTGGATTATGGACTCTCTGACCAACAGGCCTCAGCATGTTCGGTCAGGCTACACCCACTCCACCACCATCACACTCAACACTGGCGTACCACAGGGCTGTGTGCTGAGCCCATTCCTTTACTCCCTTTACACCTACGACTGCAAGCCTGTGCATGGATCCAACTCCATCATTAAGTTTGCAGACGACACCAGGGTGATTGGCCTCATCACAGACAACGATGAGACTGCCTACAGGGAAGAGGTACAGCACCTGGCCACATGGTGCGCCGACAATAACCTGCTCCTTAACACCACTAAGACAAAGGAGCTCATAGTGGACTTCAGGAAGAAAAAAGGAGGCACGCATGACCCCATCCACATTAATGGTATGGTTGTTGAACGTGTCTCCAGCTTCAAGTTCCTGGGAATCACCATCTCGGAGGAACTGTCCTGGACCACAAACACCTCCAGCCTGGTCAAGAAGGCTCACCAGCGCCTCTTCTTTCTCAGGACACTGAAGAAGAACCAGCTGTCTTCAGCCATCCTGGTGAACTTCGACCGGTGTGCGATCGAGAGCATCCTGACCAGTTGCATCACAGTCTGGTATGGAAACTGCTCAGTGGCTGACCGCAAAGCACTGCAGAGGGTGGTGAAAACTGCCCAGCGCATCACAGGGACACCACTTCCTGCTATTGAGGACATCCAGAGGAAACGCTGTCTACGTCGAGCTCGCAGCATTCTTAAGGACTCCTCTCACCCTGACCATAGACTGTTTAACCTCCTGCCCTCCGGGAGGCTTCAGGAGCCTCCGGACAAGGACCACAAGACTCAGGAACAGCTTTTTCCCTACAGCTGTCTCCTTACTGAACTCTGCCCTCTGACACCACCACACACACGGACTCCTCCCCCACATCACCACTGCGTCTGACTGATTTATTTATTATTTACAACAAGCAAACAGTAAACTTGTTATTACTTGCACTACATCCATTTGCACACTGTAATATTTTCTATGCACTGTACTGTCCATTGCACTAGTGTAAATTATGTTCATATGTTCATAGTTCTGCCTATAGTGTACATACACTTTTACATAATCCATCTGTATAGTATGTTCATAGTACACCTACCTGTATATCATGCTTATTGTATTTTAAAATCTGTCAATTATGTCCATAATACTTATTTGTATAGTTATTGTACATATTATAGACCTTGTATATTCTGTACTTACTGCTTATTGCACTTCTGGTTAGATGCTAACTGCATTTCGTTGCCTTGTACCTTACATGTGCAGTGACAATAAAGTTGAATCTAATCTAATCTAATCTAATGAGATGAAGGAGAGAGAAGGAAAGTGGAGCGGATCCCTGAGAGAGACGGAGTGGATCTGACAGAAATAAACACAAATAAGAGACACAACACAATATTATAAATACAATTGTAAATACGATTTACAGTTTTATAGGCATAATACTATACTGACTGTACTGATAACTGTTCAGAAGACTGTAGTTGTCCACATATAAATTACTCATAATCACACCAAATATTGACTGGAGACAGATGGACAGACTTGAATAGAGCGTCAGTAGTTGGTGTCCTGTGGAAATCCTCGCACCGACCGGGACAACAGGTCATTGAACTGGGGCCGGGTCAGTGAAAAGAGTGCAGCTCCTGGAGAAGTTTGTGAAACTCACGGAGCTGGGTCCGCCAGTGAAGCATCCGATGGACCTCCCCCTCCCACAGCGCTGAATTGGTTCACGCTGTTTTTCAGTTCTCCATAGTAAATAGAGCACAGCTACTTTCTCAAAATTCATCTCAACCGGTTGTTGTTAAGTAAGTAAACTCAAAATATCAAATAGCGCTTTTTTATTTGCGTAATTCGCTTGGTGTAAACGCACTGCAAAGCCAAAAAGACTACAAACTCTAGGTCACCCCGTGGGCTAAAAAACGTTTTGCAGTGTGCCTTTAAATGTGATTGTTTCACGTAAAAGTTATTATCCTTGTCCATCAAAAACTTATGTTAAACTCTCATAAATTAATATTAGGCTTCATCATTCATTCATTCATCATTTTTTTTTGCCTTCTGGCATGGTGTCTCATAACTTTTTGCCTAATCCTATGACTTTTCAAACACATGTGCTGCAATATCTGTATAATGACAGATGATTTAGATGTTTTAAATTCCACATTTAAAAATGCTAAATGCTGTAATCTTC